>JAODAL010007823.1:0-122289 GCA_025379985.1 Phyllomedusa bahiana | reverse complement strand
TTTTCTCTCTCTCTCTTTTTATTTTGGATTTGGAAAATAAAAATTTTTTTTTGGTTTTTCCTAATTTACCAAAAAAAAAGGTTGGGGGTTTATTCTGTTTTTTATGTCAGATATGGAAAAAACTTTGCTATGTGCCCCCTTTATATAGTGTATGTAAACTTCTGGTTTAAGCTGTACCTACCTTGCCCTGCCACTGCCGCTCTGAAGCTCCTTTGGATCTGCTCCGCTTCACTTACAATGGAGTGCGAGCCCAGAACAAGAACCCAAAGTGAAGAGGAGCTTCTTTTTTTTCCACCACCTTAGCCTATTTCAGATGAATCTTTTTCCACTGGGCAACGCCTTTAAGTAAACAAATATAACAACTGAAAAACGGAAACTAAATTTTTCATTAAAGGGGTTGGTCTATTCAGAGTTTATAGGTGCTCCTGTCACTTTCCCGGTCGACTGTTTTTTTTATTTTTTATGAGCTAAAAGATTCACCTGTGGTGTTTTTTTCTAATTTGTTTAGATTAGCTTGAAGCTTTCTAAACTGCTACAGGAATTTCTAAAAAATAAACGCAGTGATTATGTTTTGTATAAGGTTTTAGATAAAAACTCATCCACTTTCCCCGGCTGCCGCGACCCGTGTGAGACGTATCCCTGTAACATAGAACAAAAAAAGCAGGGGAAAAGGAGTAAAAAGTGGGCACAGGGGAACAAAATAGAGTCGGGGAAAGGGGATAAAAAATTTTTTTAGCTCCTTTAACAAAAAAAGATAAAAGCAATGTATTTGGGAAATTTTTCTTATTTAGTGTTCCCTATTGAAAGCTATTCTTTTTATGAGAACCTTTAATCTTCTTTTTACAGGACCCTTTCACGTTCTAAAACATATATATCACAGCATAACAATACCATTTCTGATTTGTGGGTCAGTTTTTTCAGGGATGTGTACACCCGTTTGGCTTGAGTAAGGGCATTTTTTGGCAGGATGTGTACACGTTTTCGCATCCTGGTACGGGGCGTTAGGTCCCGGTATGTGTACCTGTTTGCCTGGTTTGCGCTCCTGAGTACACAAAACAGTGAAACAAAAAAAGACCTGGGGATTGAGGGATATTCCTGTATCCATGTCCCACCCCTTTAGGGGCCTCATTTCCAAACCCTGAAATCCGGGGGTTTCCTGCAAAATTGGCACTTGGGAGTTATGTATATTAATTGCACGGTGATGCTGAGGTAAACTGCAACCAGATTCAAATCCCAATTTTTTTTTTTTTTTTATAAATATTGAATTTTAAGATACTCTTATATCAAAATTTTGCCATCACCTAAAAAAAATAAAATTTGAGTTTCTGACATGTTTAAATTAAATTGTATGAAAGCCCATCTACCCACAGTACCATGACCTAATTCAGAATCAATCAAACTCTATTTCTAACCAGACTTGCCTCTCTCAAAGCCCAAACCAAGACATTTTCCAGGGCAAATAGGTTTTAAGCTATATAATGTTCATGTTAAACTTGCCAGGAAAGTTGGATGTAATACACATAAGATACATGGCAGCAGCTATTGCCCAAAGTATACAAACGGAAAGAAAATTGATCAGCGTCTCCAAACAGAATGAAACAAACTGTGCGGGTGCACACTGCCATAGCTGAAACTCATGTGGAAACACACAGAAAACACAGCAGCACACTTCAAATGCCAAGATATACAGTACACAGACACTGAATATATGAGTTGTTTTATATTTTATTGCTGCTACATCTAGTATACACAGAAATTTGAGGCTCTTAGCACAAATTTTTATCAAATTGGATTAACTGCCTTCATTATCAGTTGTGCCCATCAACCATTCTTCCTGGTATGTTTTATATGTTCTAGTACACCAGTCTTATTTTCCATAAATGATAACAGTATGTACAGAAATACAATACATGATGGATGTCAAAAATGTGGAGGCCACAACTGTGGGCCTGGATGATTGAGCATCACTGTAGATCGAAAGCCTTGAAATGATGTGATGGTTTCTTAGTACATGGCTGTTGAGGATATACATTAAGAATTTTGACTGGAAACTAACAAGTTCTTCAGTACAAGGAAGTACATACACATAATAATGGCTGCAATCAATAGTGTCAAATAATAGCACCTTTGTACAACAAGGTAATAGACTGGAAGTTAGGGAAGAGTACACATTTTACAAAACTAAACACTGTATTTTAGAAAAACATTGCAATTAACACATGTAAATAGGGATAACTGTCTAGAAAGAAAAGGCAAAGATGCTTTGGGAAATAATTATAATCATTATTTGCTAAGACTCTTTCCGGAACAATAATGTATTACTTCAAAATAAGAGCAACTTTGGAGACTGTTGCTAGTCATAGACACATTTCTTTGTACAGTGACAGCAGTCACTTCATACTTATCATTTTACTAGAGTTCTTTACTATCTATAATGTTCAGATTATGATCAGTAAATCCTTTTCTGCCAACCCTGACTTTAAGACAAGATATCTTTACAATGTAAAAATTGTTTTGTTATGTTGTTCACCATAGTTAATTACAGTTTGGCATTTTCTATAGCAAGGCTTTCGTCTGTTTGCTGGTCTTTTGAATTTTAGAAATTCTTACCTATACTCTAATATTTATGCCTAGATCCTAAATCAAACTATTCCCATTGCAGCAATTTTTATTTATATCAAAATTACTTTCCTGTCTCCACTTTCCCCTGGGCCAAACCTATAAGTTTTTGTCTCTTTGCTGTAAATGTAGTTTTATTGTACAAATTAACAATCCATACACTATACCAGAGAAAGCAGAAATAATTCTTTGGAAAATGAAATGTGAAAACAATTGCAATTGTGGCATTTTTATTTTAGGGGAGGCGGTGTTCTCATAGAGGTCCCTTTGTGGTATAAATTACTTTTTATCTTTATCTATAAGTTGTTAGATATTTTACGTCCATGCTGCAGTGCTACTTTATGCCATTAATAAAATTATTCCGGCTTTTAATTTGTGGACCTGACTGAAGGCTTCTTTTTTGCAGAATGAAGTGTAGTTTTAAATGTACCATATTGAGATACATTTTGGGATACATGTGACTTTTTGATCACTTTTATTTAAACTTTTTGGAGATGTGAAGTGACCAAAAATAAACCACAATTTTGGCATTGTGGTATTTTTTTTCTATAGGTGTTCACCATCAGTGTTTAAGCGATTGCAGTTGGCTATCGAGATCCGATCTGTAGTCGATAGTCGGTCCGCTATCGATTACGGTTTTTTCGATAGTGAGCAATCGATTATGCGCGAGTGAACCATTTCAAGTCTATGGAGAAGCAACAACACCTTCATTATACAACCCAAACAAGGCTGGTAGAATGCTGAAATTAACATCCACAACAGTCAAATGGATACATGCAACATCTTCGGGCAACACTACTTAGGTTATAAAAGTTCACAAGACAAAAAAGATCACAGTACCATTTACTATCCCTGTCTTGAGTACCACAGCCAGACCCATAAACCTGCTACACCCACAATAAAAAGTGCGCCAGAAGGCAGATATTGATTTGATACCATCATGTTACTCTTGAACTGACATTGAAAAATCCCTGACCTGGAACGCAGCATGAGCCCACAAACCGCATGACCCCCAGAACACTAAAGACAGTGCCCGCGAAAAGGAGTCTTTCAACCAGCCATTTTAGTTGATACTGACATTGATATACCTGTCCTGGGCCACAGCATGAGCCCCAAACCTGCATGACCCCCACATTTAAAAATTCCGGAAAAAGGAGTCTCTTTCAACCACCATATTTAGTTGAAACTGGACATTGACTATACCTGTCCTGGCCACACAATCATGAGAGCCCCAAACCTGCATTACCCCAACATTTAAAAAGTGCCGGAAAAAGAGTCATTCAACCACCAATTTTAGTTGATTCTGGACATTGACTATACCTGTCCTGGGCCACAGCATTGAGCCCCAAACCTGCATGACCCCCACATTTAAAAAGTGCCGGAAAAAGAGTCTTTCAACCACCATTTTAGTGAAACTGACATTGACTATACCTGTCTGGGCCACAGCATGACCCAGTGGCCGGAGTTACCGTGGGTGCGGTGAAAGCCCAGCTGGCGTCCGTCTTCTATTAACTACGCAGGTTAATAATGCCCTGATGAACGCAGCAACGAAAACTCGTTCGTGCTTAAGCAGAGTGGCGGAAGCGGAATGTGTGAGACTCCAGCCTTCCATTACACATCAATACCTAGGGTAGGTCGCTTGCCCCTTCCCCGTATGATGTGGACCAATTGAGGCTTCACTTGGAAATACTGTGAGTTATAAACGCTCCCTGTTACAACAGGTGCCCTTTATCTTGTGCATTCTTTTTCGTTCTCATTTTATCTCAACGTGCTGGAGGAAATGTCCCTTCTGTACTTTGTTTTCCTGTACCTCACTTGTACAATTCAGAGGAAATGTTTTTAACGAGCTATTTTGTGACATAGCAAGTTTTTTTAGTACTTTTATTCTAGAAAACACATTGGTTTAAAAATAGGATGGAATTTCCACCATGTCCTTTGTTCTCTTTTTTTCATTGTTAAAATGTGTTGTCTCAATACAGAGGTATTGATAGCTATTTTAAAAGATCTTGCAAAAACAAGTCATTTTGCAATATGGTGTCCATTAACAGGTGTCCAACCTATTCCGTCTTTCATGACAGCACCAACACCCCTTGAGCCACTCTTTGACAATTTGAAGACAATGGTCTGTTAGAAACAACATTTTTTTTAGAAAAGGACTGTAGTATAGCTGGCATTTCAACAGCAAAATGCACCCAAAAATTCAAAGCATGACCCTTGAGCCATTTTGGTCAATTGTGAAGAAACAAATGTCTGTTAGAAACAACATTTTTTTTAGAATAGGACCTGTAGTATAGAGCGCTTTCATGTCACAGCAAAATGCCCCCAAAAATTCAAAGCATGACCCCTTGTCCACTTTGGTCAATTAGTGAAGAACAAATGTTCCTTTAGAAACGAACATTTTTTTATAATAGGAGACTGTAGTATGCTGTCATTTCAAAGTCATGCATTGACCCCAAAAAATTATAAAAATGAAACTTCTCAGCCACTATTAAAAAATTGTGAGGGAGAAAATGCCACTTAGAAGCCCACATTTCTGTACAAATGACCATGGATTATTGCTGTATCTCTACATCTACATGACCCCCAAAAAATTTATAAATAAGACTTCTCAGCCACTATAAAAATTGTTGAGGGAGATATGCCACTTAGAAGCCACATTTTCTCTTCCTAAGTGACCATAAATTATAGCTGTATCTCACAAGCAACATGACCCCACAAAATTAATAAATATGACTTCTCAGGCCACTATTAAAAATTGTGAGAGGAGAAATGCCACTTTAGAAGATCACATTTCTGTTCCAAAGGACCATGATTATTGCTGTATCTCACAGAAACATGACCTCAAAACATTGACAAAGCGAATACTTCTAAGATAAAGTTGAGTAAATGGAATTCGGTGTTTCATGAAACCTTGCTGTCCTTTTACAGTCGCCTCACAGCATAAACCAGCAAAATGAACTGTATAGGTGGAAAAAGAGAATAAAAATGCAGTAAGTAATTATCATTTTAAAAAAAAAGTTTTCAAGAGGACCATTTCTGTTTGAAAAAGGAAGTGTGAAGTAGAATGTGGCAACTAATTCGGTACATCGGCAATTGGGTCCACAACCATCATCAGAGATCCAATGTATCCTGATTCCTCATGTTGAAAAGTCAAACGATCCACAATATCTGTGGAAAGCCGATGCGATTGTCTGTAATGACTCCTCCAGCTGTGCTGAAGGTCCCTCAGATAGGACCCTGGGCTGCTGGCAGGACAACACCTCTATGGCTGACGAGCCACTCGGGCACATTTCGTCCCATTTTTTGGAATACCCAAAGTCTTCTTGGGGTCCGAACACATGCAAAAACATCGGTTTGAGGACTGCAGATAGTTCCGTGCACCATGAACGTAAAGCTGATCTCCTGTGTGTTGGATAGTGTGCCCTGCAATGGCAGTGCGTTGGGTTAGGTGTAAACAAAGATTGCAGAGGTCACCCATTATGCTTCAGCCACCTTTGCCTGCTTGCTGCGCTACGCTTACTATGGCCCGCTAACTAACAGCTGTCACGTCGTCTTATGTTTGTTCAGAGCCCCGTGACAGTTTTGGGGAACGTTGAAGCAGACCAACAGAAGTCTCCAGTTGGATCAAATCATCAAGGTCTCATTTCCTGCATTTTTACTCTCTATTTGGGTGGTTCGGGAAGGAAGTCTGAGTTTTGTTTTGTACCGGATCCAGAGGTGGGCCACCCAGGTAACTGGTTTCTCAATTTGATGACCTTAATGCGAGATCATGTTGGAGGAAATGAGCATCCAAGCACTCATGTGAGAGATGGAGCCTTGATTTCCCAAGCCTCGGGTCGAGGGGCACTAGCAAACTGATCTTCCTCATCTTCCCCTCCTCCCCCTCAATTCGCGCCAACCCTTCCAAGGCAGGGACGTCGGTAACATCGTTGTCTAGATATACCGTCCTTCCTTCCTCCTCCGCTCCTTCCGGCACAGCGTCAACACAGCCCTGACTTGCCTGAGAGGATGCACCCTGAGAGCTGATGCGCCACTTTGCACTAGCTCTGGACCCGAACCACTGCCTAATAGAAGACTGATGAAAAGTTGTGAAACTTTCGGGCCTTGTGGATTTGACGAGAGAAAGGATCCGTGTCCGCACTGTGTCCGTCTCCCTCCTTCCCGTCGCTGCGGTGGGACCTGCTTTGTTCAGAGTGGCCAAACAATCTTTCCAGAACCCTAAGATCGACCACAATGCTCCATGCTGACAAGGGCATTGTCCACACTGACCATTTTTGGTGGCTTCTACAGAAACAGAAGGATGTGCAGAGCCTCTTATCACCTCCTCCACTCCTCGGTGGTTCCAACACCCCGAGGTCCGTACCCGCTGCTTGTCCCGGCCATGTATCACTTTCGTACTAGCGTAATGGCCATTGTGCTCTGCGCAGCCACAATTGCTGGAGCAAATGTGGAGGGTGGAATTCCAGCGTGTTCCGACGTCAACAATGGAGACGGTTGGACGTGTGAGGCCGAGCTGACGCTGCAACGCAGCCATCGGGACGAAGTCAGGGTGCGAACGCGGAAGTGAGAACTCAGCACCACGAGTCCGGTGCGTTCAGCATGCAGTCCAGACCCGGTACTTCTTATTAGAAATTTAGGTGAAGACAAGGTTCATGACATGTGCCAGGCAAGGGATGTGCTCCACTACCGATCTTAAGGGCGGCCAGCAGATTTCACACCACCTTGTGCCTGGCACACAGGTTCTTTGTCACCCAATCGGCGCTCGGTCTCGTTGCTTAGAGGCCGTCCACAAAGCTTCCTGACCAGTGTGTGTACGGTCTCCAAGGCAATTCATTATCAACACTTGCCTGGTGTCGACTGGGCACTTGATTAGCCACCAGAGGACCTTGGTGAAAGAGGCCCTTCACTATAAAAAAAATACAGCAAAAACAAAAAAATTAAAAAAAAAAAAAAACGAAAAACCAACATCCTCCGTTTGAAGAGCTTGGCACATCGGCCTGAGAGAGCCACTGTCACCACCCGCCCAGAAGACATCCACCCAAGCTCACCCAGTGAGCTCACAAGAGATATATGGCCTGCCATGCTACTAAGCCCATGTGTACGGTGGTGAGATGTGACTTTCCTGAACACAGAAATGCAGACAACTTGCGCTTGAAATTTAGATGACACATGCTGAGCAAGGGTCAGGGACGGCTTTCTGGCAAAAGAAATGCCTGCTCGCATCGGTATGTGGGCAAGCGAGGGCCATGACGTTGGCTGGAACCATCTGTGTCCACCATAACGGAAAGGCAACATTTCCAAGGCCAAAAGCCTGGCAATGCCGACAATCAGGCTTTTGTGTCTTTGGGATGGTTTGGGTTAAAGTGTTTTTTCTTCTGCTCCCCAAACTCTGGAAGACAGAAGGCTGGCTGCTAACTGGCCGCGTGTAACGGGCATGCAGGTCGTCAAACTGGCGGAAGGAGAAGGCGGTAGGATGGGTCTCTGGTGGTGCTGGTGGTACATCGGGCGAGGGTGGAGGATTAAGCGGAGGCTGATCCCTGACCATGACTCTGAGAGACATTGGCAGCTGAGAAACGCTTTGTGGTGTTGGCGTAGGAGGAGGAGGCGAGGAGACAGAGGGTGTGACAGTGTTTGCGGCCCGGCAACGGTCTGTGCCTTTTATGGCCAAGATGTTCCCTCATTTCCATTCATGCATTCGCTGCATGTGACTAGACAATGTTTGGTGTGGTTAACCACCTTAAGGTTCTTGCCTCTACTATGCAAGGGGCACTGCAAGGGCGTTGCCTCCGCCGGGATTTTTGCCGGATTGACCGGCTTCCTTCACCACCTCTGATGGCCCTTGCTGACCCACGATGTACAGCTGAACGGTCCCTAGCAACTGGACGATCCGCTGGCATGCGTGTTGTCCCGCCAGCACTGGAAGGACCACCTTCTCTCGTACCTCTACCTCCATGTCTACCCCCCTCTTTGTCGCTCACCACCTGCATTTCGCTCCAGTTCCTAAAAAAAATTAAATAAAATTTTTTAGAAAGGTATGGAAATAGTTTTTGGAAAGTAACATATTAAAAGTAACGGCAAATCACGCTTTTCTCAAATCCCTCTAATCAAAGACAAAATTGCTGATTCAAATATTAACCTGCAAGGTGTCTATACTACAAATCTGTGACGTGGCAAAAGTCCAAAAAAAAACACGTATCTGGATATGTTTTGGTAAAATAAATGGTATTTATTTTGACACCTTTCAATCACCTGTGGTGAATTATAAATTGCTTGTTTATAAGATTTTACGAGATGCTTGCGTCAATGAACAGTGCTGGGTGCCGCAAAAGTCAAAAAACACGTTAACTTTTATGTTTGATATATATAAAACTGTATTTTTGCAACCTTTTCAATCACCTGTGTTTGAATATAGAATTGCTGTTTTAAGATTTACGTAAACTGCCGTCAATGAACATGCAGGGTGCTGCAAAAGTCAAAAAACACTAACTGTAATGTTTGATATAATAAACGTAAATTTTTTGCACCCTTTCAATCACCTGTGTTATATAGAATTGCTGTTTTAAAGATATACGAGTATGCTGGCTTCAATGACAGTGCTGGGTGCGCAAAAGTCAAGAAACACGTAACTGTTATGGTTTGGATATATTAAACGGTATTATTTTGCACCTTTCAATTCACCTGTGGTGAATATAGAATTGCTTGTTTTTAGAATTTACGTAGATTCTGGCTTTTGCGTCAAATAGAACATTGCCTGGTGCGCAAAAGTCAAAAATCCACGTAACTGTTTTATTTTTGATATAATAAACGGTAATTCTTTTGCACCTTTCAATTCACCTGTGGTGAATATAGAATTTGCTAGATTTAAAAGATATACCGTAATGCTGCGTCTATGAACAGTGCGGTGTGCGCAAAAGACAAAAAACACGTAAACTGTTATGTTTTGATATAATAAACGGGTATTTTTTGCACCTTTCAATCCACCTGATGGTGAAATACTAGAATTCTAGTTTTAAGATTTACGTAGATGCTCGCTTCAATGAACAGTGCTGGGTGCGCAAAAGTCAAAAACACGTAACTGTGTTTTATTTTTGATATAATAAACTGTGGTATTTTTTTGCACCTGTTCAATTCCATGTGGTGAATATAGAATTGCTGTTTTAAGATTTACGTAATGCTGCGACAATGAACAGTGCTGGGTGCGCAAAAGTCAAAAAACACTTAACTGTTATGTTTTTGTATAATAATTGATATTTTTTTAACCTTTCAATTCACCTGTGGTGAATATAGAATTGCTGTTTTAGACAAGATTTATTAATGCTTGCTCCATGAAACAGTGCTGGGTGCGCAAAGTCAAAAAAACACGTAACTAGTTTATGTTTTGATATAATAAACTGTATTTTTTGCACCTTCAATTCACCTGTGGTGATATAGAATTGCTGTTTTTATAGATTACGTATATGCAGCTCAAGAACTTGCTGGGTGCGCCAAAAGTCAAAAAACACGTAACTGTTATGGTTTTGATAAAATAAATCGGTATTATTTGCACCTTTGTCAAATTCACCTGTGTGAATATAGAATTGCTGTTTTAAATTTACGAAAGCGCGTCAATGAACACGTGCTGGGTGCGCAAAAGTCAAAAAACACGTATACTGTTATATTGATATGAATAAAACTGTATTTTTTGCACCTTATCAATCAACCTGTGGGAAATAGAATTGCTGTTTTTAAGATTTACGTAGATGCCTGCGTAAATGAAACAGTGTCTTGGAGCGCAAAAGTCAAAAACACAGTAAATGTTTATATGTTTGATAAAATAAACGGTATTTATTGCACCTTACAATCACCTGTGGTGAAATATAGAATTGCTGTTTTAAAAGAATTACGTAAGATGCTGCGTCAATGAAGCAGAGCTGGTCCAGACGTCAAAAAACACGTACTTTTATGTTTTTGATATAATAACACGGTATTTTTTTGACACCCTTTCATTCAACCTTTGGTGAATATAAAATAGGCTGTTTTAAGATTTACGTGTAGATTGCTTGCGTCAATGAACAGTGCTGGTGCGCAAAAGTCAAAAAACACTTAACTGTTTATTTTTTTGTATATAATAAACTGTATGTTTTCAACCTTTCAATTCATCTGTTGTGAATAGAAGAATTGCTGTCTTTAAGAATTACTAGATGCGGTAGGGTTCAATGACATTGACTGGGTGCGCAAAAGATCAAAAAACACGTATACCTGTTGATGTTTGATATATTAAAACGGTATTTTTTGCACCTTTTCAATTCACCTGTGGTGAATAAAGAATTGCTGTGTTAAGATTTACGTAGAAATGCTAGCGTTCAATTGAACATTGCTTGGTGCGCAAAAGACAAAAAACACGTAACTTTATGTTTTGATATATAAACGGTATTTTTTGCACCTTTCAATTTCCACCTTGTGTGAATATAGAAATTAGCTGTTTAAGTGATTTACGTAGATGCTGCGTAAAGAAACAGTCAGGTTGCGCAAAAGTCAAAAACACTAAACTGTTAGTTTTGATATAATAAACGGTAATTTATTTGCACCTTCAATTTCACCTGGTGAATATTAGGGAATTGCTGTTTAAGATTTACATTAGATGAGCGGCGTCAATGAACAGTGGCTGGGTGCCAATAAGTGCTCAAAAAACCCTTAACTGTTATGTTTGATTAAAAACGGTATTTTTTGCACCTTTCAATTCACTGTGGTGAATATAGAATTGGCCTGTTTAAGATTTACGTAGATGCTGCGTCAATGAACAGTGCTTGTGCGCAAAGACAAAAAACACGTAACTGTTATGTCTTGATATAAAAAACGGTATTTTTTTGCACCTTTCAATTCACGTGGTTGAATATAGAATTGCGTTTTTAATATTATACGTAAATAGCTGTCTGTCAATGTAACAGTGCTGGTGGCGCAAAAGTCAAAAAACACTTAACTGTTAATGTTTTGATATAATAAAACTGTATTTTTTGCAACCTTTCAATTCACCTGTGTGTGAATAAGAATTGCTGTTTTAAATTTACGAGTAGAAAGCTTCTGCGTCAATGAACAGTGCAGGGTGCCCAAAAGACAAAAAAACATCGTAACTTGTTATGTTTTTGATATAATGAAACGGTATTTTTTTGCACCTTCAATTTACACCTGTGGGAATATGAGATTGCTTGGCTGTTTTAAGATATTACTATATGCTAGCCTCAATGAAGAGTGCTGGGTGCGCATAAGTCAAAAAACACTAACTGTTATATTTTGTATATAAATAAACTGTATTTTTTGCACGCTTGTCATTCACCAATGGTGAATATAAGAATTTCTGGTTTTAAAGATATACCGAAGTATGCTCGCGTAAATGAACAGTGCTGGGTGCGCAAATAGTCAAAACAAACAACGTAACTGTTATGTTTTGATATAATAAACTGTATTTTTTTTTGCACCTTTCAATTCACCTGTGTGACTATAAATTGCTCGTTTAAGATTTTAACGTAAATCTGCGTCAATGAACAGTATGGCTGAGTGCGCAAAAGTCAAAAAAAACACGTAACTGTTATGTTTTCATATTATAATCGTAATCTTTTTTTTTTTTTTTTTTATTTTATTTATTTTGCACCTTTCAATTCACCGTGAGGTGAATATAGAATTGCTAGTTTACAGATTTACGTAGATAGCATGCGTCAATGAACAGTGCTGGGTGCGCAAAAGTCAAAAAAACAAGTAACAGATTATGTTGTTTGCAATAATAAACTGTATTATATTGCACCTTCAATTCACCTGTGGTGAATAAAGAATTGCTGTTTTAAGATTTACGTAGATGTCGTGTCAATGAACAGTGCTGGGTGCGCAAAAAGACAAAAAACACTTAACTGTTATGTTTTTGATATAATAAACAGTAATTTTTTTTGCACTTTCAATTCACCGTGGTGAATAAAGAATTGCTTTTTTAGAGAATTTACGTAATGATGCGTCAATGAACAGTGCTCTGGTTGCGCAAAAGTATCAAAAAACACGTAACTTTGTATTTGTTTTGATATAATAAACGGTATTTTTGCACCTTTCAATTACCTCGTGGTTGAAATAAATTGGCTGTTTTTAAAGATTTACGTAGATGCTGTCAGTAGTCAATGAACATGCTGGGTGCGCAAAGTCAAAAACACGTAACTTCTATGCTTTGATATAAATAAACGGTATTATTTTTGCACCTTTCAATTCACCAGTGGTGAATATAGAATTGCTGTTTTAAGATTTAAACGTAATGCATGCGTCAATGAACAGTGCTGTGGGTGCAGCAAAAGTCAAAAAAACACGTAACTTGATATGTTTGATAGTACAAAACGTATATTTTTTTGACCGTCAATTCACCTGTGGTGACTATAGAATTGCTGTATTAAGATATTAAAGTAGATGCTGCGCAATGAAAGCAGTGCTGGGTAGCGACAAAGTCAAAAAACACGTAACTGTTATGTTTTGATATAATAAACTGTATTTTTTATGTCACCCTTTCAATTCACCTTTGGTGAATATAGAATTGCTTTTTAAAGATTACGTAGATCATGCCTCAAGAACAGTGCATGGGTGCCGGCGGAAGCACAAAAAAAGACAAAAAACACGAACTGTTTATGTTTTGAGATATAATAAACGTATTTTTTTGCACCTTTCAATTCACCTGTCGAGTGAATATATATTGCTGTTTAAGATTTAACTTAGATGCTGCGTCCATGAAGCAGTTGGAGCTGGGTGCGCAAAAGTCAAAAAACACGTAACTGGTTATGATTTTGATAAATTAAACTTATTTTTTGCACCTTTCAATCACCTGTGGTGAATATATAGAATTGCTGTTTTAAGATTTACGTAGATGCAGCGTAAAAAACAGTGCCTGGGTCCGCAAGTAAGTCAAAAACACTAACTGTTATGTTTATTGATATAATAAACGCGTAATTTTTTGCACCTTCAATTCACCTGTGGTGAATAAGAATTGCTGTATTAAGATTGACTTAGATGCAGCGTCAATGAACAGTGCTGGTTGCCAAAAGGTTCACAAAACACGGTAACTGTTAGTGTTTGATATAATAAACGTATTTTTTGCACCTATTCAATTCACCTGTGTGAATTATAGAATTGCTGTTTTAAAGATTTTACTTAATGCTGCGTCAATGAACAGTGCTGGGTGCGTCAAATTCAAAAAACACACTAACTGTTATGTTTTGATAAAAATAAACGTATTTTTTGCACCTTTCAATTCAACCTTTGGTGAATATAGAATTGCTGTTTAAATTTACCGTAGATGCTGCGTCAATGAACAGTGCTGTTGCGCAAAAGTCAACAAGAACAACGAAACTTATGTTTTGAATAAAAAAACTAATTTTATTGCACATGAGCTGCCTTCCATTACACCCCTTTCAATTCACCTGTGGTGAAATATAGAATTGCTGTTTTAAAGATTTACTAAATCCTGTCGTCAATGAAACAGGTGCTGGTGGCGCAAAAGTCAAACACACGTGAATTATGTTTTGATATATCAAACCTTATTTTGTGCACCTATCAAATTCACCCTGTGGTAATATATAATATGCTGTTTTAAAGATTACGTAAATGCTGGCGTCAATGAACAGTGCTGGTGCGCAAAAGTCTCAACAAACACGTAACTGAAATGTTATGGATAAATATAAACAACAGTATTATTTGCACCTTTCAATTCACCTTTTGGAGAATAAAGAATTGCTAGTTATTAAGCGATTTTACGTAGATGCTGCTCAATGAACAGTGCTGGAGTGCGCAACAAGTCAAAAAACACGCGTAACTGTTATGTGTTTTGAAAATAAACGTATTATTTGCACCTTTCAATTCCACCTTTGAGAGATATAGAATTGCAGTTTTTAAAGATTTTAGCGTAGATGGCTGTGTCCCATGAACAGTGGTGCCGCAAAAGTACAAAAAGACACGATACTGTGGATGTTTTCCTATTACGATACAAACACGTTATTTTGGCAACAAACAACCTGTCTGACTACAGAATTGCAGGTTTGTAATTAAGTGCAAGGTGGATATATCAACAGTCACGAAGGTGTAAATTGTAAAATTGAACACACCTAACTGAAATGTATACTGATAATAAAAGTGGAGTTTTGCAGCTAACAAAGAACCTCGCAGCTTACTGAAATGATGTTTATCCAATATAAGTTCAGCTGCCCAATATCCAGGAAACATTTCAATAGCCAACTGTTAAAATAAAGATATTCCACTACAAAGTCTACCTAAGTCTTGTGTGAAACTTTATCCATGTTCGATATAGATAGAAGCTTGTCTGTGTTCCGCACCGCGAGCCCCCCCTGCTCCCCCCGCTCCGTAATATACAGTGGTAATTCTGCTTTATAAATTCTCTAGCTAACTACAAAAACTCTTCAAAAGCCTAATCTAACTAAATTGGAAGGATCACAGCTAATAGTATGTAGGTTTCTCTGTGCAAATAGACTAATTTCCCGAAAAAAAAAAAGCTTTTGCGCCACAGCAGAAATCGCAGGGCCTATCCCTATGAGACGCTGAGAGAGACACTGAGGCTGAGAACAGGAAAGATGTTTTCTATGTAAAACGAGGTCATGTGATTTTCCGCCAAATCGCAACCATACACAACCCCAGTCAAGACGTCTGCACACAACAATCTCACCACCTGCCTCTATTCTGTAATCTCAATTTTGCTTGGCCGCCAAATTACATTGGATGCGCCGAAAAAAGGCGCGATCTGAATAATAGATACACAGAGATTTAAAACCTTAAATTATCGCATGTCTGGAAATTTCATCCACCATAAAAACCTTGCAGATTTCAACTTTGTCGATAAAAATCGCTCAACACTATTCACCATTTGAAGATTATAAAGTTTATAATTTAATAGATTGGACTCTTACACATATGGTGATAGAAAATGTGTTTAACGTTTTTATTTTTTTTATATTTGTAACTTTGAACTTCATTTTTTTCTTTTTAAAGCCTTTTATTGTAATTTTCCCCAAGAGACTATCTACAATAATGACTCTTCTATTACACGCTGCCCCTCATCTTAAGGCGGCTTATCAGGGACTAGAACAGTGTACAGCCGCTGTTGTTTTTACCACTGCATCTAAGGGGTTATGTTATCCTTGATTGCAGCCATTAGCAGCAGGTCTCTGCTGTAGAGAATGGTCATTACTTGCTGTGTATGGAGCAGGCTCAGTGAGTGAACCCTCCCCAAATGATGACATATATGTACATCAACTGATAGGTAGGGGTATTAAAGATCTGAAAATATAATATTGACATTTCAGATATTAATTCTAAAATGGATTTTCAAGAGGTAATCAACCTACATAGCAAACCACTCAATATTGCAGGTTGCTGTAAAGTTGGAGAGTTTTAAATGCTCTTATTGTAGCTGTTAAACTACTTCCCAAACATTTGATGATGAATGCCTTCTAGCATGTAAAAGGGTAAATAACACACACCAGGCAGCAGAGAACAGTCATAACAAATCTGTAGAAACCTGCTGTGAAATCCACAAAGGCAAATCTGCACAAAATCATTTGTATTTTGGTGTGAACTTGGTACAGATTTACTGATTTGGATTTCCATACAGATTTAATAAGATGAAAAAAGAACCTTTTAAATTTACATTTGTCCTTTTTCCTCAGCAAAAACCTCAGCAATAGGGTTGCTTAAGCTAGGTCTACACAACACAGGATTTTGGTCGGTTTTTCAATGTATTCAGTATTTTAAATCCGCTGAAAAACCGACCGTATCCTGCCCTGTATAGAGTTCAATAGAAAATCCGTGCTGTAGTCTATACAGCAAGGTGTTTTTACTGATGTTTTCTTGTTGTATATTCTGCGGGACTGATGTTGGATTGCCATAACCCTAATGTACTGGGCCTTCGGGAATCCGACTGCCGTTTTTTGCGGAAAAAACTAGCCTCAGGGAGGTTATTGCAAAATGCGACATTTTAATTAAGTCAATGAGGAAATTCTGGAGCAATTCAGCTGCTGAAGTGCTCTGCAGCATGTGGATGAGATTTGTTAAATCTCATGCACATGTGTGGTAGTGTAGACTGTAGCAGATTTTCCATGTGCAAATTCGTTCAGAAAATCCACTACATTCCACTACATTTGAGGATGGCCTCAGAGAGACAATGAACCACCTAGTTATTAGTATAACTGATGAGAAGACGAGCAAGTTCCTGAAAAGAAAGCTTGTTAGCATTGTTTTCTACAGATGAGTCTGCTTATAAACTTTGCTAGTACATCACCACAATTGTAAAAGGTTTTTCACTTCTCCTTTATTAAGTGTAAATATGGTACAGAGCCTGTAAGAAAATAATGAAAGCAATTATCACCTCTGTACTGTCTGCTGGTCTTCTTCCAGGTCTTCTGTTGTTTTCCGGCTGCAACTAAACAGAATGTTACTGCTGCAGTCTCTGATTGGCTACCTCCAATAAATCACAACATTGCAAATAAATCACAAGCCTAAATAGAGTTAAAATATATTGAGAATCTTTATTAGTCAAACACATATAACAAGATAGTAAACCAAGGGCAGAATAAATACCACACTTTCCCACCATATGACGTAGATAAATAGTTAAATACTAAATAATTATTTCATTAGTAGGCCACAGCCACAGTGTTACCCCAAGAAGACACCACAATAACTCAATGCGTGTTTCATAAAGTCTTCATCAGGAGATGCCTGACAAAACATTTAACGAGGTGTTGCTGTTGCTGGAGCCTACTAATGAAATAATTGATTCCTATCCTTCCTAGTTCCTGTCCTTAAATCACTTTGGGTGTATATAAATGTATTTTACATGTTAGTGAGTACAGTATCTCAAAAAAGTGAGTACACCCCTCACATTTTTGCAAATATTGTATTATATCTTTTCATGGGACAACACTGAAGATACAACACTTTGAAACAACATAAAGTAGTCAGTGTACAGCTTGTATAACAGTGTAAATTTGGTGTGGCATCAAAATAACACAATACACAGCCATTAATGGCTAAACCACATTATTTTCCTTCACTGCCTTAACTTTCCTGGCCATGGAGTTCACTAGAGCTTCACAGGTTGCAGCCACTGAAATCCTCTTCCACTTCTCCATGACGACATCACAGAGCTGGTGGTTGTTAGAGACCTTGCACTCCTCCACCTTCCATTTGAGGATGCCTCACAGATGGTCAATAGAGATCTCTTGTATGATGAATTCAAACCGTTCACATTCAAAGTCCCAATATTAGTATCCATCATATAATAACAAGACTGTTAGGTAGGGTAGTAGGTCAGGTAGTATATCTGTTAAGTAAGAAACATGCTGTGTTGTACGTAATCCATGAGATGACTCAATATTGGCTAAAGAACAACAGTAAAAACACTGAAGAAAAGATACGGTCAACATGGTAACAAATACCAAAACCACAAACATAGTAGTAATATGAACCAGATTTCAGAAACACGGAAATATCAAAGGGGTTGAGTTCGATGCAGGACCCTGCAGAGAATAGACAATATGAGAAAAAACCTGATGAGAAAGCTCAACGCGAACAAGGAGAAACCAACAAGAACATAAACCCAGCAATTCAGGTGTTTGGACATTGTCTATGATGAATTTGCTTTTCCGACTACAAGGGAGAGAAAATTTCTGACCTATTCCTCCCTCTCTTTATCGGAGTGGCCATCGACGTATTCAGAAGATCCCACATGGAAAGAAGATCCTTGGCCATTGAGGGAGAGTTACAGACGAAAGTAGAATTATCTTTGGAGACAACCAGTTTAACTGGAAATCCCCAATGGTAATTGATATTATTTTCCCTTAATATTTTAGTGCACATAGTCAGCAAATGTGTTGGTTTAGGCAACCTATGAATTCTGTCAACTGTGAGATCAAGAGATGTCGCCTCAGGAAGAATCAATGCCATTAGATCTGTTAAGAAAGGAAGCAACATATCTGTGGCAACTGATTCAGGGATTCCTCGTATGTAGATATTATTACGTCTGTAGTAGTAGTAAGTGGTTATCTAAGCTTTTATTTAATCCCTCAACTGTTCCTGCAGTGACAAACTCCTCCGGCAGGCTATTCCACAGATTCACAGTTCTCATGGTGAAGAAGGCTTTTCTCCTCTGGAGATTGCCTTCATCTGGAGAAAAAAAAAGGATCCAATACCTTCTTGTCTTTTGATGGGTTATTAAATGAAATAGCTTTTCCCCATATTTTTTGTAGGGGCCATTCATATACTTATATAAATTAATTGTGTCTCCCCATAGCCGTCTTTTCTCAAGACTAATGTTTAACCTCTCTTTTAACCTCTCTTCATAACTAAGATGCTCCATTCCCCTTATTAGTTTGGTTGCTCGTCTTTGAACTTTCTCCAGCTTGAGCCCAGAACTAAATAGTATATTCCAAGTGATGACGCTTTATATAGCGATATTACATCCCTGTCCCATGAGTCCATGTCTCTTTCAATACACGCAAATATCCTGCTGGCATTAGAGGCTGCTGATTGACATTGCAAGCTGTTCTGTAGTCCATAATGTACAAGAATGACCAGGTCTGCTTGCAATTTATGAACCTCTTCCATAGATTACACTATACTACATAGCTTGGTGTCATCTGCAGAAATAAAAACAGAGCTATTAATACCCTCCGCTATATCATTAATAAAAACTTTGAACAAAAGAGGGCCCAAAAATTGAGCCTTGGAGTACACCACTTATAACCAGGGACCATTCAGGGTAGGAATCATTTATCACCACTCTTCGAGTGTGACCTGATAGCCAGTTTTTAATCCAGTTACACATTCTATTTCTAATCCTATAGACTTTAATTTAACCATTAGGTGCTTATGAGGGACAGTGTCAAATGCCTTTGCAAAGTCTAAAAACACTATATCCACAGCCAGCCCACTATCCAGACTTCTACTCACCTAGTTATAAAAACAGATGAGGTTAGTCTGACAACTTCTGTCCTTAGTAAACTCATGCTAGCAATCACTTATATTGTTATATTCAGCCACATATTCCTGCATATAGTCCCTTATGAGCGCCTCAAACAGTTTTCCCGGAATGGATGTTAAACTTACTGGTCTATAATTTCCTGAGCAAAACCTTGAACCCTTTTTGAAGATGGGAATCACATTTGCCTTGTGCCAGTCTCCTGGCACTATACCACTCACCAGAGACTGTCTAAATATCCTGTGCAGGGGCACAAAAACAATCAAGCGCGTTAAGAACTCTTGGGTGTAAGCCATCTGGACCTGAAACCTTGTTCACATTCAGTTGATTTAACTTGTCTTGGACCATTTCTACAGTCAGCAAATTTATTATCAGTTGATATATTAACAGTACTGGCACCACATAACTCTACACTGTTCCTGTCCCCATCAACTCTGGCACCGCCTACATCTGAACTGGACTCACCCACATCAACTAAACTCCTACTTTATAAATACAGAGCTGAAGAACCTACTTAGTATCTTTGTCTTCTTCTGACCCCCAATGACCAGCTCCCCATTACTGTTGTTTAACCCCTTAAAGACCGCCCGCCGGCTTTAGACGTCGGCTGGTGTGGGTCGATCGTCTACAGCGACTTCTTTAGTTCTACACAGCCCCGATCCCAGAGCACTGCCTGTGTCAGACTGACACAGATTCTAATGTATCCGCAGATATGAATATGCCAATACATTACTAACTCGAAAAAAAAGATATACAACCAATGTAAAACAGTTCTCCCTTCATAGGATTCAAAAAAAAAAGTAAAAAAAAACAGAAAAAGTGTAAAAAAAATAATAAAAAAATAAATGATAAAATAAAAATAAATATTTAATAAAAAATAATTGTTCATAAATTACACACACACAAAAAACCTACACATATTAGGTATTCACACGACTGTAATAACCTGTAGAATGAATCTAACAAGTTATTAACTGTGAAATGTGAATGGTGTAAAAAAAAAAAAATAAAAAAAACAAATTAAAAAAAAATAAATAAAAAAAAATACAGCAATTATTTATAAGTGAACTTAAACTATTCCCCATAAAGTACAACTTGTCTCAAATAAAATGAGGCCTCACACAACTGCATCATTGAAAAAATAAAAAAGTTACAACTGTTGAAACGCAAGGAGGCAAAAACCAAAAAAATGTTCTGGTCATTAACTACTTTTCAGGCGTTCGGCTTAAGGGGTTAAGCTCTTTGTAAGGCTAATACTGAAAATACTATAGCGTTTCGGGGTAAAACACACATTATGGACACCAGTAAACTTGTAGCTATTTCATGCTGCCTTTGGTTTGAGCAGTATGAATTAGCTTTTGGTATTGTAAATAAAGCTTGACTTTTATTCCATTATTAAAAATAACAGGTGTACATGTCAAGATCACGTTGGATAGTAACTGTCTGATGTATTTCTGTATCTTGTTGTCTTGTTAAACAGCTGGAAGTTTTTGGACACCATTCTGTAGTTCAGTTTCAGGATGCTGGCAATCTTCTTATAACCTAGGCCATCTTTATGTAGATCAACAAATCTTGTTTTCAAATCCTCACACACTTCTTTGCCATGAGGTGCCGTGTTGAACTTTCAGTGACCAGTATAAGGGAGTATGAGAGTTATAACTAGAGATGGGCGATTCGATTCTAACGAAGTGGAATTCGTTTAGAATTTCAGGAAAACTTCGGTTCGGAACAAAATCGAACTTTGGTGTACTTTGGGTGAATGAAGTGTGCTTTTGATTGATTAAATGGCTGCGAGCACATGGCGTTACATGGGGCAAAGAACTCTGGGAGGAAGAAGGGCATAGACTGCATGACATGTGCAGAGATGAAGCCAATCAGAGACCGGCGGGATTCTGTGACGTCACTGCACTATAAGTCCGGGCGCGACGCTGGGAGCTCATACTGCTCTCACTGTACTGATTAGGGAAGGTGCTGCCGTGGCTGCTTGTAATAGCTCTTACTGAAGAACTCATTTTTATACAGCGATTTTTGGAGACTGCTTCTCTTAACGTTCTATTTCTGATTTTTTGGGGTATTGGATCTGAAGTCCAGTGTGCGTCCAGTGCAGCTGCATATACATGTTAATGCTTTCTGCTCACAGCACATTGAATATCCAAGGGGGATCTAAGCCTGTTCCTGTTTGTTATTCATTTAAAGAAACAGCGTTTTTACAATACAAATACCACTTCATTTTGGGCTGCTCAATTCTTTTGCGCAATTTACATCCAGGGGATAATTAAGCTTTGATTTGCTGCTGTGGTGACTCAAAGAAACCGTCTTTTTCACCGCCAAAAAATACATATTTCCTGTTGCAAAATTCACAAGCGAAGGTTAATTACAATTTTTTCTCTTGTTGTGTAGCGTAAAAAACACGCCATTGTAACACGCTACAAAGCTGGTAGTTTGTGGTTGCTCAATTGTTTGGCGCAATTTACATCCAGGGGTTAATTAAGCGTTGTTTTGCTGCTGTGGTGACTCAAGGAACCGTCTTTTTCACCGCCAAAAAATACATTTTTCCTGTAGCATAATTCACAAGCGAAGGTTAATTACAAATTATCTCTTGTTGTGTAGCGTAAAAAACACGCCTTGTTACACGCTACTAAGCTCGTATTTTGTGGTTGCTCAATTGTTTAGCACATTTTACATCCAGGGGTTAATTAAGCGTTGATTTGCTGCTGTGGTGACTAAAATAAACCGTCTTTTTCACCGCTAAAAATATATTTTTCCTGTAGCATAATTCACAAGCGAAGGTTAATTACAATTTTTTCTCTTGTTGTGTAGCGTAAAAAACACGCCATTGTAACACGCTACAAAGCTGGTAGTTTGTGGTTGCTCAATTGTTTGGCGCAATTTACATCCAGGGGTTAATTAAGCATTGTTTTGCTGCTGTGGTGACTCAAAGAAACCGTCTTTTTCACCGCCAAAAAATAAATTTTTCCTGTAGCATAATTCACAAGCGAAGGTTAATTACAATTTTTTCTCTTGTTGTGTAGCGTAAAAAACACGCCATTGTAACACGCTACAAAGCTAGTAGTTTGTGGTTGCTCAATTGTTTGGTGCAATTTACATCCCAGGGTTAATTAAGCATTGTTTTGCTGCTGTGGTGACTCAAAGAAACCGTCTTGTTCACCGACAAAAAAAACATTTTTCCTGTAGCATAATTCACAAGCGAAGGTTAATTACAATTTTTTCTCTTGTTGTGTAGCGTAAAAAAAACACGCCATTGTAACACGCTACAAAGCTCGTAGTTTGTGGTTGCTCAATTGTTTGGCGCAATTTACATCCAGGGGTTAATTAAGCATTGCTTTGATGCTGTGGTGACTCAAAGAAAACGTCTTTTTCACCGCCAAAAAATTAATTCTTCCCGTAGCATAATTCACAAGCGAAGGTTAATTACAATTTTTTCTCTTGTTGTGTAGTGTAAAAAAACACGCCATTGTAACATGCAACAAAGCTGGTAGTTTATGGTTGCTCAATTGTTTGGTGCAATTTACATCCAGGGGTTAATTAAGCATTGTTTTGCTGCTGTGGTGACTCAAAGAAACCGTCTTTTTCACCGCCAAAAAATACATTTTTCCTGTAGCATAATTCACAAGCGAAGGTTAATTACAATTTTTTCTCTTGTTGTAAAGCGTAAAAAACACACCATTGTAACACGCTACAAAGCTCGTAGTTGTGGTTGCTCAATTGTTTGGCGCAATTTACATCGAGGGGTTAATTATGCATTGTTTTGCTGCTGTGGTTACTCAAAGAAACCGTCTTTTTCACCGCCAAAAAATACATTTTTCCTGTAGCATAATTCACAAGTGAAGGTTAATTACAATTTTTTCTCTTGTTGTGTAGCGTAAAAAACACGCCATTGTAACACGCTACAAAGCTAGTAGTTTGTGGTTGCTCAATTGTTTGGCGCAATTTACATCCAGGGGTTAATTAAGCGTTGTTTTGCTGCTGTGGTGACTCAAAGAAACCGTCTTTTTCACCGCCAAAAAATAAATTTTTCCTGTAGCATAATTCACAAGCGAAGGTTAATTACAATTTTTCTCTTGTTGTGTAGCGTAAAAAACACGCCATTGTGACACGCTACAAAGCTGGTAGTTTGTGGTTGCTCAATTGTTTAGCGCAATTTACATCCAGGGGTTAATTAAGCGTTGTTTTGCTGCTGTGGTGACTCAAAGAAACCGTCTTTTTCACCGCCAAAAAAATATATTTTTCCTGTAGCATAATTCACAAGCGAAGGTTAATTACAATTTTTTCTCTTGTTGTGTAGCGTAAAAAACACGCCATTGTAACACGCTACAAAGCTCGTAGTTTGTGGTTGCTCAATTGTTTGGCGCAATTTACATCCAGGGGTTAATTAAGCATTGTTTTGCTGCTGTGGTGACTCAAAGAAACCGTCTTTTTCAAAGGCAAAAAATAAATTTTTTCTGTAGCATAATTCACAAGCGAAGGTTAATTACAATTTTTTCTCTTGTTGTGTAGCGTAAAAAACACTCCATTGTAACACACTACAAAGCTCGTAGTTTGTGGTTGCTCAATTGTTCGGCGCAATTTACATCCAGGGGTTAATTAAGCATTGTTTGCTGCTGTGGTGACTCAAAGAAACCGTCTTTTTCACCGCTCAAAAAATATATTTTTCCTGTAGCATAATCACAAGCGAAGTGTTAATTACAATTTTTTCTCTTGTTGTGTAGCGTAAAAAAACACGCCATTGTAACACGCTACAAAGCTCGTAGTTTATGGTTGCTCAATTTTTTGGTGCAATTTACATCCAGGGGTTAATTAAGCATTGTTGTGCTGCTGTGGTGAGTAAAATAAACCGTCTTTTTCACCGCCAAAAAATAAATTTTTCCTGTAGCATAATTCACAAGCGAAGGTTAATTACAATTTTTTCTCTTGTTGTGTAGCGTAAAAAACACGCCATTGTGACACGCTACAAAGCTGGTAGTTTGTGGTTGCTCAATTGTTTAGCGCAATTTACATCCAGGGGTTAATTAAGCGTTGTTTTGCTGCTGTGGTGACTCAAAGAAACCGTCTTTTTCACCGCCAAAAAATATATTTTTCCTGTAGCATAATTCACAAGCGAAGGTTAATTACAATTTTTTCTCTTGTTGTGTAGCGTAAAAAACACGCCATTGTAACACGCTACAAAGCTCGTAGTTTATGGTTGCCAATTTTTTTGGTGCAATTTACATCCAGGGGTTAATTAAGCATTGTTTTGATGTGTGGTGAGTAAAATAAACCGTCTTTAACCGCCAAAAAATAAATTTTTTTTGTAGCTAATTCACAAGCAAAGGTTTTAATTACAATTTTTTCTCTTGTTGTTTTAGCGCAAAAAACACCCATTTGTAACACGCTAACAAAGCTCGTAGTTTTGTGGTTGCTCAATTCTTTTGCGCAATTTACATCCAGGGGTTAAATTAAGCTTTGTTCTGCAGTTGTACTCAGTAAAAGAAACTTTGTTTTTCACCGCCACGAAGAAAATTCTGTAGCATAATTCATATCAGAAGGTTCATTAAGCTGTTTGTGCTTTTTATATTCAGTAAAATACACGAGTTTTAAACGGCACATACAAGTCAATTTCTCCTGCCCATTTGTGGAGCGCAATTTATACCCAAAGGGTTCCCCAAGCTTCTTAGTGGGTTCATTTGGAGTCAAATACAGGGTGTGTATTTATCATATACAGATATCTTCATCAACGTGTCTTGTACATTTTAAAAAACAAACAGTATGTCAGACAGAGAGGTGGCAGGCTCTTCACCTGCGAGGTGTCAGAGGCACAAACATTACCTGGAGCAGGCCCAGGTCGCAGCACAGCAAGGGGACTCGCAACAGGATCACTCGGTGAGCCACAACTGCCGCTGTCATCTAGAGGGCCCTGTGTTGTTCATCAACCCAATGGTTCTTGATTGGTTGACCCACGTCATCCACTTCTCCCAGATGACATCTGACAACCCAGCCAAGAATCGGTGGGATCGTCCAGACAAAAACCCCTTTGTTGGCATGGCCGGAGCGGGTCAGCAGCCCTCTCCTGTCCTCAACCGCCTCTGTCCCATCCTCAGCCAAAGATCTACTATGTGGTCTGGGCTCATGCACTTTATAGCGAGGATGAACAATTTGAGGAGGGCAGTCAGCAGCTACTTGGCAGCAAGAATGGGGCCAATATCCCTGCTTCTTGCAGTAGGCGGCAAAGTATAGATGTTGAGAGTGGCGTGGGAGGTCATGTTGTGTGGGGTCAGCCTCTGCATACCAAGACCGGTGATGAGGACAGCAGTGACGATGAAACACAAATAGATGATAATGCAGCCGACCGCACTTGGGAGCCGAGTGAGGCAAGGGCTCCATCATCGTCAGGAGAAGAGGGCGTCAGCTTGCGCGTCAGGCAGCGGCGCAGCCAGCAAGAGGGTTGTGTGGCCGTGAGTCAGCAGGATAGCAGCAGTGTGAGGTCGGGAGCCAAGTGGCCACGGGGTAAAAAACCCACTTCGCAGGTCCAAGAAAGTAGTGGCACAGGGGCTCAGAGAGGCAGCGGCGGCAGTAGTCATTCAGTGCGGAGCGTTGGCGGTAAAATCAGCTAAATAGAAACGTATATAGTGGCTCACCTGCCGATTCAAACTCCAGCCGTATTTGTATAGTATCCAGCTGACAGTCTCCTGCTTCACTGTGTTCTCAGATCCTCCACGGCTCTGGCGGCAACTCAAACACAAACAAAAGGACGGAGGCGGCGCCTGGCTGAGGCGAAGCTAATCACATCCAGATCCAGAATGCTTGATAGGAGAAATCTTTATTATGTAAACTAAATAGTACAGCAGTACTCAAGGCTAAAATCCGGGTGCAACCCGGTCTGACACGTTTCGAGCCGGTAGGCTCTTGGTCACTGTAATATAAAAATGGGAAAGTCCCAGTTAAAAACATACTTTAGCCATTAAACATCGCAGTAGATATTACATCATATCCTGTGGATTTTTAACCATTTAGAGGAAACACAAGGGGGTAGAAATATATCTATACCAAGCACCAACATGTGCCAAACACTATACAGAGCGGACTAATAAATGTAGAGTAGATCTGTTCTGTAATTGAAACCTTTAGGAGATTATTATTATTTTATTATTATTATTTATTTTAGAGCGCCATTAATTCCAGGGCGCTGTACATTTAAGGGGAATTACATACATAACAAATGTTGAACAAATACAATGGTGACAAAAAGGACTAGTAACTGAAACAGAGAGGAAAGAGGACCCTGCCCGCGAGGGCTTACAATCTACAAGGAAGAAGGGGAGAGACAGAAGGTGTGGGGCAGACATGCTTGCGGGCCGGTGTAGTGGTGGTGGGGTTAGTGTGGGTTGTAGGCTATCCTGAAGAGATGGGTTTTCAGGTTGGTTTTGAAACTGGTGAAAGTTGGGGAGAGTCTGATGTTTTGGGTTAAGGAGTTCCAGAGTGTGGGTGAAGCACGGGAGAAGTCTTGGAGACGGTTATGTGAGGAGCTGATGAGAGGGGAGCAGAGGAGAAAGTCCTGTGAGGAGCGGAGATTGCGTGACGGGAGGTATCTGGAAATTAGGGCAGAGATGTATGGAGGGGAGAGGTTATGGAGAGCCTTGTAGGTCAGGGTTAGTAATTTGAACTGAATTCGTTGGGCAATGGGAAGCCAGTGAAGGGATTGGCAGAGGGGGGAGTCAGAGGAGTAGCGAGGAGAGAGGTGAATCAGACAGGCAGCAGAGTTTAGGATGGATTGGAGGGGAGCGAAGGTGCTAACTGGGAGGCCACAGAGAAGGATGTTGCAGTAGTCAAGGCGGGAGATGACGAGGGCGTGGACTAGCGTTTTAGTAGTGTCAGAGTTGAGGAATGGGCGGATGCGTGAAATATTTTTCAGGTGGAGGCGGCAGGCAGAGGTGAGGGCTTGGATGTGTGGTTTGAAGGATAAAGAGGAGTCAAAGGTTATCTCAAGGCAGCGGACTTGTGGAGCTGGTGAGAGGGTGTGGCCATTAACAGTGATAGAGAGATCAGGTGGAGGGGTAGAGGAGATCTAGTGTCTAGGTTTAGGATCCAAAAGGCCTCTCTGTGTCTTACTTTCCGTGTCCAGTTACTTCCTCTATAGGGTTTCTCCACTTGTTCAATTGCATAGAAAACAAAGCCAGCACAATTTCCTTCATGCTGCTCAATGAAATGTCTGGCTACACCTGATAGTTTCTGATTTTTTGGGATATTGTATAGATGTTCCGCTATCCTAGTTTTTAATTTTCTTGTGGTGCTTCCAATATATTTCTTGTTGCATATGGTGCATTCTATTGTGTACACAACGTGGTGGCTATCACAGTTTAAGAAATGTAGTATGTTATATTTTCTTTCTTTTGATGTATCGCTAAAAACTGAAGTTTTCACTGTTTTATTACATAGATTACACCGTGTACCACCACAAGGGGAAAAACCTTTAAGAGAAAGCCAAGTGGTTTGTGGGTTATCAGCTATGAGAGCACTAGGGGAAATCATAGATTTTAGAGTGTTGCATCGTTTGGGTATACACATGGTGCCATCTTCCAAGATTTTTTCCAAGATACGATCTTGACACAAGATATTCAAATGTTTATAGAACAGGGCCTTGATTTCCTTAAAATTTTTATTGTATTTAGTGGAAAAAACTAACGACTTGTTGTTTTTTTGGGGGTTATGAGTATATGTATTTTGGGATAATAGCTCTTGTTGAGATTTAGTTTTTATTTTCTTTTTTGCTTCCTCCAGAATATTTTATTTATATCCCCTATGTCTTAATCTTTGGTCTATTATTTTTTCTTCATAATGGTAGTCTTCTTCCTTAGTACAGGATCTTTTGGTCCTGATATACTCCCCATATGAGATTGCTGCCACTGTATGTGGAGAGTGGCAACTATCTGCTTTAAGAATAGAATTACCAGTATTTGGTTTTCTGTATAGTGAGGTAATGATGCGTCCTGATTCTACGTCACCTCTCAGGAAGAGATCCAAGAATGGCACACCCTCTTTACTCCAATTACAAGTGAATTTGAGATTATATGAATTAGAATTGATATATTCCATGAAAGACTGTATGAGCGCTACATCGCGACCCCATATAATTAGGAGGTCGTCGATGTAGCGCCCATACCACAGGATACAGTCCAGGAAAGGATTATCATTATTATAAATGACACGGTGTTCCCACCATGCCATTAAAATATTGGCGAGAGAGGGGGAGGATTTGCCTCCCATAGGGGCTCCTAACAGCTGTAAATAATACTTGTCTTCAAATTTAAAGAAATTATGTTTGAGAAGGTATTCTACTGTAAGCATTATAAATTCCTGGAGTGAAGGTTCATAATCACTAAAGTGTTGTAGAAAAAAATGCAACTGCAGCTATGGTTATATCATGTGGTAGACTTGAGTATAAACTGACAACATCGCAACATAGCCACGTGTGATTATCACTCCATTGTTTTTCTGTCAAGACTTGTAGCACTGCCTTCGTGTCGTTTATGTAGCCCGGAATCCTCTGGACTATAGGCTACAAATGGATATCCAGCCAATTGCTGAGTCGCTCATTAAGAGAGCCATTGCTTGAAATAATAGGTCTTAGCCCCGGGGGGAAGATATTCTTATGTACCTTAGGTACACCATAAAAAATGGGTGTTACCGGATCTATAACACAGAGATATTTTGTCTCTTTATCTGTTATGGCTCCTAAAGCTAACCCTTCCTGTAGCAATTTTTCCAGTTCTTTTTGAAAAGTTTTATGTTGGATTTATTTGTAACTTACCTTAAGTATTTTTATCCTCCAGGATTAACTTTACCTGTTTAATGTATAAGTTGCGATCCATTACTACCGAGGTCCCCCCTTTGTCTGCTTTATTTATCACTAGGTTTTTGTTCTTTTTTAACTCTTTTAAAGCTTTTATTTGACTCCAAGTTAAGTTGTTTACTCTATAGTTTTTATTTTTGTTTTTATTTTTATTTCTATCCTGTCTCTTTATCTTTTGTTGTAATGCTGTAAGATCTTTTTCCATGATATTTTGGAAAGCATGTTTTGAGGGGGTAGAAATCTGGATTAGGCATGTTATGGATTATTTTATCATAATCCTTGATATCTTGAATATTCAATATCTCCCTTTCTTTATTTAGCTCCTGTAAGTTTTTTAACGTTAACTGCTCCTGAAATTCTAGTTCTATGAACTCGTTATATATATTACTTTTCTGCAATATTTCTCCACATACTGTAGAATCTTAAAAGAAATGTTTTTTAACAGTTAACAGTCTCGCAAATTTATTGACATCAAGTACTGTGCTAAATAGATCAAAATTAGTGGAGGGTGCAAAATTAAGTCCCAACTTGAGAACTTCCATTTGTGCTGCGGTAAGTATAGTGGGTGTGAATACCACCACCTGCAAGTCATCTATTTCTTTCTCCGGTATGTCCGTTTCTTCTAAACATAATTTCTTCCATTTCTTCTTGTTGTTATTCCTCCTTCTTCTTCCTCCGTGTCCTCCCCGTTTTTTTGCTGTTGTGGTTGTGAATTCTCTGACCTGTGTGCATAATTAATATCTCTTTCAGAATCAGTGTTACCACTGTCGGTGCTATCTAAATCTGTAAAGCTGACAGCTCTAATGTCCTTTTGCTGCCATCTTTTTTTCTTTAGTATGGATTTAGGAGTATTTGGCTGTCCCGTTTTTGGCCATGTATATATTCTATCATTTTTGTAATCTTCAGTGTCCCTTATATATTTTTTATTTTTATTTTCCATAATGATTTTTTCTAGATCATTTAAAGTGTCCTTTAACTTGTTATTAAGCACTGAGTGCTGACTGTCATTTGTAAATGCTTGTATTTTATTTTCCAATTCTTGTACTTGTAATTCAATTTGTTGCAACTTCTCATTCTCATATTCAACAATTAAACTGATTAACGCCAGAGAACAGTCAGTAAACAATTGATTCCATTTTAACATAAAGTCCTCTGTGGCCACAAAGGATGGTGCTTTTTTCAGGCGCAGTCCTCTAGGAATTATCTTTTTATTCAAATAAGTATGTAACGACTGCTGGTCCCACCACACCTTCAGTTCTTTTATTTTGGAGGAAGCAAAAAAGAAAATAAAAACTAAATCTCAACAAGAGCTAATATCCCAAAATACATATACTCATAACCCCAAAAAAACCAACAAGTCGTTAGTTTTTTCCACTAAATACAGTAAAAATTTTAAGGAAATCAAGGCCCTGTTCTATAAAAATTTTAATATCTTGCATCAAGATCCTATCTTGGAAGATGGCACCATGTGTATACCCAAACGATGCAACACTCTAAAATCTATGATTTCCCCTAGTGCTCTCATAGCTAATAACCCACAAACCACTTGGCTTTCTCTTAAAGGTTTTTCCTCTTGTGGTGGTACACGGTGTAATCTATGTAATAAAGCATTGAAAACTTTGGTTTTTAGCGATACATCAAAAGAAAGAAAATATAACATACTACATTTCTTAAACTGTGATAGCCACCACGTTGTGTACACAATAGAATGCCCCATATGCAACAAGAAATATATTGGAAGCACCACAAGAAAATTAAAAACTAGGATAGCGGAACATCTATACAATATCCCAAAAAATCAGAAACTATCAGGTGTAGCCAGACATTTCATTGAGCAGCATGAAGGAAATTGTGCTGGCTATGTTTTCTATGCAATTGAACAAGTGGAGAAACCCTATAGAGGAGGTAACTGGACACGGAAAGTAAGACACAAAGAGGCCTTTTGGATCCTAAACCTAGACACTAGATCTCCTAAAGGTTTCAATTACAGAACAGATCTACTCTACATTTATTAGTCCGCTCTGTATAGTGTTTGGCGCATGTTGGTGCTTGGTATAGATATATTTCTACCCCCTTGTGTTTCCTCTAAATGGTTAAAAATCCACAGGATATGATGTAATATCTACTGTGATGTTTATTGGCTAAAGTATGTTTTTAACTGGGACTTTCCCATTTTTATATTACTGTGACCAAGAGCCTACCGGCTCGAAACGCGTCAGACCGGGTTGCACCCGGATTTTAGCCTTGAGTACTGCTGTACTATTTAGTTTACATAATAAAGATTTCTCCTATCAAGCATTCCGGATCCGGATGTGATTAGCTTCGCCTCAGCCAGGTGCCGCCTCCATCCTTTTGTTTGGTAAAATCAGCTACTCGGCGGTGTTGCAGTTCTTTGCTAAGACACCGGAGGAGCCGAATATGGGTATATGTACAATCTGTGGGCAGAAAGTGAAGCGTGGCCAGGGAGCTAACATTGGCACCACGGCCCTGCGTCAACACATGAAGTGTCACCATCCGGTGGCCTGGGAGAAACGTGGCTCAGATGTGGTGGTCCATCCTGCCGCCGCAGCAGCAGCAGCGGCCAGTGGCACTCATGCCATTTCAGCCAGTCAAGGCTCCACCACCTCTGCAGAAGGGAGCTGTTTCTCTTTGACATCATCTCCCGGTCCAGATGCTCCTGCTCCTCACTACTCATGGCGCCAGCAGTCGTTCAGCGAGGCTTTTGCAAAGAGACAACAGTATGTGTCCAACCATCCTAAGGTGTAGCAGCTGACCGTGCTCCTGTCCAAGTTGTTGGTACTGCAGTCCCTCCCTTTCCAAATGGTGGACCCTGCACCATTAAGAGAACTAATGGCTTGTGCCGAGCCGAGATGGAGAGTTCCAAGCCGTAATTTATTTTCCAAAAAGGCACTTCATAAATATGTAGAACAGAAGGTGGGCCAGTCCTTGAGCTATCTGTTTGTTCCAAGGTGCACAGCAGCGCGAACGTCTGCAGCTGTAACTACGGTCAGGGCCAGTACATGTCCTTTACGGCCCACTGAGTGAATGTGCTTCCTTCCCAGGCACACCAACAACTTGGACAGGAGACACCGCTTTCTCCTCCACGTTGTCAAACTGCTACTGTTGCGCCAATGTCTGCCTCCTCCACCACCACCACCATCTCAGCCTCCACAAGTACTGCTCCATCATACCACATGTGTAGGGCACAGCAGTGTCACGCAGTTCTACACCTGGCTTGCCTCGGCGAACAAAGTCACACAGGGGAGGAACTGCTCCGTGTCATGCAGAAAGAAATCAATGTGTGGCTTTCTCCGCGCCAACTGCAAATCGGAACCATGGTGACGGACAATGGGAGGAACATGGTGTCCGTGCTGCACCGAGGACGGATGGTCCATGCGCCCTGCATGGCGCACATGTTCAATTGGGTTGTGAAAAGGTTCCTGAAGTCTTCCACAGATCTTCAGAAGATTCTGAAAATGGCCAGGAAACTGTGCATGCACTTTATCCATTCGTACAAAGCCAGGAACACCCTCCTCGAGTTGCAGTGGCAGAATGGCCTCCCCCAACACACTCTGATATGCGATGTTTCCCCCCATTGGAATTCCAGCCTGCACATGTTGGACCGACTGTATGAACAGAGAAAGGCCATTAATGATTTTTTGATGATCCAGGCGGACAGGAGTACTCCCCTGTGTAACTTTGATGTCAGCCAGTGGCAGCTCATGCGTGACACCTGTCGTTTGTTGAGGCCATTCGAGGAGGCCACGTTATTTGTCAGTCGCCAGGACTACGGGATAAATAACATCATTCCACTGCTTCATGTCCTGGAACAGATACTGAAAAATCAGTCTGGGCAGGGGACTGGAGACGTGGCGACTACATCTCACGGCCACATGAGTCCGGTGGGGACTGAAATGGAGGACATTGAAGCAGAAGCATTGTCTGGTGAAATGAGTAGATTTTCTACAAAGGTGACCAGAGTGGAGGACCAATAGCAGATGGAGGAGGTAGATGGAGATGAGGAAGACGAGGCAGATGACCCGCAAGCACCGTGGCAGTATACAGTGGAGATGGAGGCAGGGAGCCCCTCGGAGTCACTTGTGCAGATGGCCCGCAGCATGCTGATTTGCCTGGCTAGTGACAGCCGAATAGTCTCCATCCGGCAGAGGGATGACTTCTGGCTCTCCACCCTATTGGACCCTCGCTACCGGTCCAAAATGGGAGCCTTTTTCCCAGCTGCTGAGAGGGAGGACAAACTCAAATACTATAGGGAAATCCTCCGTAGTCAGTTGGCCGCTGCCTATGTGCGGCATCGTCCCTTCTCTGACAGGTCTGACCGGGGGGTTCTTCTGCGCTCACGTACTACTTCCGCGGCTGATGGGGGCAGGTGGGTGGGTAGGAGCAATACCAGCTCCATCAGCAGCAACCTAAGTCTGGAGTCACTGATGAGCAGCTTCCTTCACCCGCCTAGTGAGGAGGGCAGTCGCCAGCAGCAGCAGCAGAACCTGGAGCAGTCCCTGAACCAACAGGTGGTGGCCTACTTGGACAGCACTCTGCCACCCCAGTTAGAAGATCCGCTGGACTACGGGCAGCCAAACTGGATGTGTTGCCGCAACTTGCCGAGTTTGCAGTGGAGAAGCGTTCCTGCCCGGCCAGTAGTGTTGCATCAGAGCGGGTGTTCAGTGCGGCGGGGGCCATTGTTACCCCAAAGGAGAACCAGCTTGTCCACGGGAAATTGTGGAATGACTGACTTTGTCAAGATGAATCAGGCGTAGATCGGCCAGGATTTCCACACACCAATGCCTTAGGCGTCAGTCTGGGTTCAAACTACCTGCTTCAGCCACTATTCTGATGCCACCACCTGCCTGATGCCACACATCTGCTGACAGTTTCTCCATCTGCCTACCACCATCTTTACCAGGGACTGGTATTGCCACCCACGTCAATAGTCTGTCATTGTGCCACTCTATGACCACTTCAATGCTGTGTGCTGTGCCGTGACATCCACAATGTGTCATTGTGCCACTCTCTGACCTCATGCTGCTGCTGCTGCTGTTGCTGCTGCGGTCACCTACACACTGTGTCATTGTGCCAATGCCTGACCTCATGCTGCTGCTGCTGTTGTTGCTGCTGTGGTCACCTACACACTGTGTCATTGTGCCACTGCCTGACCTCATGCTGCTGCTGTTGTGACCTCCACACGGTGTCATTGTGCCACTCTGTGGCCTATCCTGTTTTAGCCACTCCAGAATGTGATTGTGCCACTGCCTGACCTCATGCTGCTGCTGTCGTGACCTCCACACTGTGTCTTTTGGCCACTCTGTGGCCTACTACTCTTTTGCCACCTCCAGAATGTCATTGTGCCACTGTCTGACCTCATGCTGCTGCTGCTGCCGTAAACTCCACACTGTGTCTTGTGCCACTCTGTGGCCTACTCCTGTTTTAGCCACCTCCAGAATGTCATTGTGCCACTGCCTGACCTCATACTGCTGCTGTGGCTGCTATCGTGACCTCCACTCTCTGTCATTGTGCCACTCTGTGGCCTAATCCAGTTTTTCATTCAAAAGAGAAAACAAGGTGGCACCGGTCTACGTCTCTGTAGTCCTATATAGTGTATAGAACAGTGTCCATTTAATGCAGACGGGTGGTGCTCAGTAAAAAAGAAAGTAGCACAATTGAAATATCAATCTTCAGAAAGAGTATTTACGGCACTCACCCAACTTCTGCAAAAATCCTTTTATTGGAACATAACATCAGGGAATCGGCACATTTCACAAACACAGCCAACAGCCGTTTCACGTCCACCGACGCTTTCTCAAGGCATGACGGGGAATAGGGCGTAAATGCATCTATTTAACTCCATCGTGATGTCATTAAGACCAAACCAGTTGCACAATACCCAACATGTTAAACATATGACAAAACACATATATTTTACGTTTAAAATCTAAACCATTACATTATTACCTTTAGAAAAATGAAGATAGATCGTTCCTATCATTCAGTCCTAGAGGTCCGAGTGCTTCCGTATCCAGTATCCATTTGGACTCTAACTGCAATAGTTTTCTATGCCTGTCTCCTACATTTCTATCCAAAGTCACACGTTCTATCCCTGCAAACTGAACTTGTGATATTATCACTACCATGTATTTCTTGCATATGGGACACAAACACTAGGGGCCCCCTTACCAGTTCTTATTGAATAAAAATGTTCCCGAATTCGTTTAAACAACGGACGGAATGGTTTTACCTATATAGTAGAAGCCGCACTTGCACCATATCGCATATACACACAAAATCGGTACGGCAAGTTATAAACATTCCTTTACCTTATACTCTATTGGACCAAGCTGTATATATTTCTCATTTCTCATATATTACAGAATGAGCAATTACCACATTTGTGATTGCCAAATAGGGACTAGATCTCTTAACCAATTTATCCTTATTTTTCCATAACTACTATGTACTAATTCATCACGGATATTTTTACAGCGTCTAAATGATATTATCGGGAGTGACTTTGTTCTCTCTTTTAATTCTTCATCCATCTCTAAAAGATGCCAGTGCTTTCTTATTGAGCTCTTTATATACTCAGACATATCACTAAATTCAAAAGAAAAAATAAATCTATCCATCTTTCCTTTTCTTCTTTTCTTATACATTTTTTTCCTGTCCTGTCTGATTGCCTATTAAATGCTTTTAATTATTAATATCTCATCGTATCCTCGAGATCTAAGTCTATCAACAAGTTCCATAGCCTGTTCCAGAAAATCAGAATAATCACTGTTATTTCTCCTTAGTCTTAAAAAACTGCCCATAGGGGAGAGATTTTTTTTACATGATCCGAATGGAAACTAGTATAATGCAACAAGCATTAGTAGCATTAGGTTTTCTGTAACCACGGGTGACAATTATCCTCCTCTCTAATCTCTATCTCGCATCCAAAAATACTACCTTACTACCGCCATAATTAGATGTAAACTGCATATTCACATTATTCAAATTGATATACTCCACAAACTTATCAAAATCCTCCTTTGACCCAGACCATACAACCCGTATATCTTTAAATTAAATCTTAAACCAAAATATACTTAAATTTTCAAAAAAGGGATTATTCACATTGAAAGAATTAAAATTTCTCTTCCCGAATGCCAAAAACGGTTCGCAAAAGTCGGTGGCCCGGATTCCCCATCGAGTTCCCTTCTTTGTATGAACCCTGTTCTTTTAAAAACAGAATGCGTTTTGTTCAAAACCAAAAAACCCCCCCAAATTAACTCCGAAAAAATTAAATTAAATTTTGTTCTCTTTTTGGGATTTGGATAAAAAAGATCGTACCGTTTAAAACCCTTTCCTCATGTGTTAAATTCTCGTGTATAGGTGACATCTTTCTTTATTTTCCCGCCCAAAACCCGAGACCTTTTAAAAGTGTTTTCCGTTTTTCCTTTTTAAAAACCGTTTGGTTTTCCAACAGAAACGAGGGGACATTCTTAATAATGGGCGTAATAAACCAGTAAAGTTTATTGTGGAGGGTTCTGAAATAGCCCCTTTTAACCTAAAATTTAATCGGTATCCAGGGGGTTTTTTTCCCTTCTTCCTTATGGACTTTTAAAAAGAAAATTTGGGTTTTGGGTTTTTCCCTGAATAATTTTTCCCGCAAAACGATTAGATAAAAAATTTTTTTTTGGTTTTCCTTTTTGTAATTTGTTTTTTAAAAAACCCCTTTAAAAAATGAAATGTGGGGTTTCTCCCCTCAAGCTTCCCCAAAAAGTGTTTCTACCCGAAAAACTGGCGTTTTTGTTTTCTCTTTATAGTTTTCCGTTTTCATGAAAAATCTTTTTTTACCCTTTTTTCAGAAAATTTTACACATGAGGTTTGGGATAAGGCGGAAACATCTTTTTTTATCCAGATCAAATAGAAAAACAGAGTTTTAGGGGATTTTGTCTGTGGTTTTTGGGGAATTTTGTGTTTAGAAAATAACGCATTCTGTTTTAATAAACAGTGGTTTTTTACAAAGAACGGGAAAATGGGGGTGGGGACTCCGGTCGCCCCGACTTTTTAAAACCCTGTTTTTTGGCATTTGGGAAGAAAATTTTTAATCTACAAGGGAAATTTAACCCCTTTGAAGTATTTATTTATTTTGGTCAAGATTTATTGAAAATTTTTTTTATGTTTGTATGGTCGGGGGTCAAAGGAAAGGTTTTGAAAAATTTTGGTGGGTATATCAATTTAAAATTTTAATGAAAAATAATGTAAAATTTTGGTTGAAAAGAATAGAGATTAGGAGGGGTAAAAATTAAAAACCCGTGGTTACAAAAAACCCTTTAATGTACTTAAATGCGTTGTTGCATTTTTACTTTTTTTCCCAATTCGGATCTTTGTAAAAAATCTCTCCCCTTTTGGGCAGTTTTTTTTGGGCTAAGGAAAAAATAACGGATTTTTTTGGGTTTTTTGGGGAACAGGCTAGGGAAAACTTGTTGATAGACTTAGTTTCGAGGTACGATGAATATTAATATCAAAAAGCTTTTAATGGGGGCAATAAAAGGGAAAGGCAGGAAAAAAATTTTTTGGTTTTAAAAAAAGAAAAAAAGGAAAGAGGGGATAGATTTATTTTTTCTTTTGAATTTATTTGTTTGGTCTGGGGTTTTTAAAGGGCCAAAAAGGGAAACCCACTGGTTCTTTTGGGTGGATAAAAAATTAAAAGAGGGGAACGGGGGTCGACCCCCGTTAATATCATTTGGGCCGCTATAAAAAATATCCGTGATAAATTTATTTCTTTAGTTAGGGAAAAAAAAAGGGAAAAAAATTTGGGTTTTAAAGAGTTTCTAGCCCCTTTTTGGCCCAACCCCAAATGTGGAAAATTGTTTTTCTGTAGATATATGAAAATTTGGAAAATATTTTGTTTGGGCCCCAATATTTTTTTAAAAGGGTTTAAAGGTTTTTTAAAATTCCCGTTCCGATTTTGTGGTAATGCAAATTATGGTGAAAGTAACCCGGTTTTCTACTTTTAGGAAAAAACCAAAATTCTTTGGGTTGTTTAAACAAATTTTGGGAAAAAATTTTTATTAATTAAGAACGGTAAGGGGGCCCCTTTGGTTTGTGCCCCATATGCTAGAATCCCTTGGTAGTGATATATCAAAAATTTCCCGTTTCCCCAGGGTTTGAACGTGTGACTTTGGATAAAAATTGTAGGGAAACAGGATAGAAAAAAATTTTTGCAGTTTGATCCGAAGGGGTTACTGGATAGGGAAAGGGCATTTGGCCCTTTCTGGGGACTGAATTTTGGAAACGATTTATCTTCATTTTTCTAAGGAAATTTAATGTAATGGTTTAAAATTTTAAAGTTTAAAATAAAATGTGTTTTTTTTTAAATTTTTTAACCCCGGGGGGTTGGGGGGGTATTGGGGGGCCCCTGGTTTTTTTTTTCTTTAAATGACATAACGGTGGAGTTAAATAGTTGCTTTTTCCCGCCCTACCCCCCCGTCATGCCTTGAGAAAGGGGTCCGGGGGGACGTGAAACGGCTGTTGGTTTTGTGTTTGTGAAATTTTCCCGTTTTTCCTGATTTTATGTTCCCAAATTAAAAAGGATTTTGGGCAGAAGAAGTTGGGGTGAGGGGCCTTAAAATTTCTTTTTCCCTGAAGATTTTTTATCTGTTTTAGCCACCTCCAGAATGTCATTGTGCCCCTGTCTGCCCTATGCTGCTGCTGTGGCTGGCCGAAAACCTCCATCCTGTGTCATTTCCCACTTGTGGCCGTTTACTGTTTTTGCCCCCTTTGTGTTTTGGGCCATTTTGCCACTCTCTGCCCCTTAATGCTGCTTTGGGCATGCCGAAGTCCCCCTCCCCCCCTCTGTCATTTAATGTTGCCAAACCTGAGCTCTTAGTTCTTTTTTTCCAGCTTTCGTGACATAAACTTTATGGGCAAGTTTCCCGTTCAGTTTTTTGTTCAGTTTTGCCCCTTTTGTGCCCAGGGCATTTAAATATGAAGCAATTCTAAGAGGGGCGGCAGTATCGCTTTTCCCATAAAAAAAACAACATTTTTTAAAGCCCAAACCAAGCTCCCTCTAAAATTTTTAACAGGCACAACTTTTTAACGCACCCCTGGAGGCCTGTCAGCCGGGAAAATAGCCATTTTTTAATGGTTTGTGCCGAAGTTTGGAACAAAAAATTTTTTGTCGAAAATTCGGGAAGTGACCGAACCGAATTTTGAGAAATTCGCCCATCTCTAGTTAAAACACCAAATTTAACACCCCGTTCCCATTCCCCCTGGCTTTGGGCCCTTTACAACACAACAACAACCTTGTACAACACAATAACAAAATTTTGCCCATTTTCATTTGGGGGGTTGTATCATTTTGTTGCCCGGTTTTAGACATTTTTGGGGATTTGTGATTTTTTTGGGGGGTTGCCTAAATTTTCATGTTTTGCACGCTGACCCCGCGGCTTTCTTGTATCAAAGTGATTATCTTCTGTTTTTCCCATAAAAAGTAAAATAAAAATTTTTTTTTAAAAAATGTGAAGGATTTTATAGAGATACTTTTTAAATATTGTTGGGAAAATTTTATTCATTTATGTTTTGGGGGGTATTTGTAACGATTGGGTTTGTCCTAGGATAATTTATCCCCCATTCCTCTGTTGTTTGCTTTGTTTTTTTTTTTATTCTTTTATAAAAATTAGTGTTTACCCTTGTTATGCTTTTTGGTATTATCCTTTTCCACTTTTAATTTTTTTTTCTAATCCATTTTTGGTGTTTTACTAAAAAAGATTACCGTAATAACATATAAGGGCCGGTTTTCAGCACAAAAAATGTCTGAAAAAATCTCCCCTCGGTTTAACTCAGAAAAGTTGGCCCATGGGGCGCTGCGATGGCCGGGGCACCAGCGGGGACATTCAGTTTAAGCGACTCCCGGGAGGCCATAACAAAGGCTGATGAGGCAAAGGTGGCGCTGGGTGGTCCGGGCACTGTCACGATCCCCCCTAAGCGACTCCCCCGGGAGCGCATTTGGTTGAAGGAATCCCACTGCGGGGGAGAAAATGGCGCCCCTCCCGAGTGGTTTCGGGGCCCGCAATCGCGGTGTCGGAGTTTCCGGCACAGGCAGCGTGTGTCATCACGTGGTGCGGGCCTATGAAAAACCCCCCTTGCCGAGAAGGGGGGGGAAGCGGCGGGGGGCCGGCAGCAAGGAGGTGGAGCGGCGAGGGAGACGGAGCAGCGGGGAGCCAGGTAAGTGGTTGTTTTTTTATTTGTTTAAACTGCCTACAGTCTGCCATATACCTGCCCTATCCCTTCCCTATACCTGCCTACAGCCTGCCCTATACCTGCCTACAGCCTGCCCTATACCTGCCCTATACCTGCCTACAGCCTGCCCTATACCTGCCTACAGCCTGCCCTATACCTGCCCTATACCTGCCTACAGCCTGCCCTATACCTGCCCTATACCTGCCTACAGCCTGCCCTATACCTGCCTACAGCCTGCCCTATACCTGCCTATGGGGCCATATACCTGCCTATGGGGCCATATACCTGACTATTACCTGCGTATGGGGCCATATTCCTGCCTATAATCTGCTTATGGGGGACATATAACTGCCTATAATCTGCTTATGGGGGACATACAACTGCCTATTACATGCCTATGGCCCTATGGGGCCATATACCTGCCTATTGGGACATATACGTGCCTTTTGGTACATATACCTGCCTATGGGGCCATGTACCTGCCTATACCTGCCTATACCTGCCTACGGGGCCATATATCTGCCTATAACTGCCTATGGGGGATATTAAACTGCCTATGTAATTTTATTGGTATCCATTTTTATTTTTAAAATTTACCAGTAGCCGCTGCATTTTCTACCCTAGGCTTATACTCGAGTCAATAAGTTTTTCCGTTTTTTGGGGCAAAAGTAGGTGCCTTGGCTTATACTCGGGTCGGCTTATACTCGAGTATATACGGTATGTTTAAAGAGGCTTGTGATTTCTTTGTAATGTCATTTATTGGAGGTAACACATTTATATATCCAGTGATGTTGTTTGTATTTTTGGTGGTTCTTGAAATATAGTTATTAATAAGTCTCTGATTGGCTGCAGTAATCATGTGACATTGCCTGACATCGCCATTCAGAGCTCCACTTTTGAATTGTGTTATGTAGTCAATCAGAGGCTTCAATAGAAAAAGTCTATTTCGTGATAGATGGAAGACAAACGAAAACCTGAGTAAAGGACCAGCAGATGCATCACTGGATCGAAAGCCAGTACAGAGGTGACTATTGTTTGTTTTTTTAATTTCTTACAGGCTCTTGAAATTAAAAAAGAGAAGGTGGAGAACCCCTTTAATGCGTCTTATGATGAATATAAGTACTGGACTATCAGAGATAATATTTACTGTGAGGGATCTATTATTAAAAGAACTTTAGACTACAGAGTTGAAGAGAGAAGAGGTCATGGAATACTAAATGCAGATAGAAAAAACACAGGGCCAGATGTAGTAAAACTAGCTCAGACTAGACAATCCTATGTTTCATTAGATTAGTGTAACAGTCATCAGTATACAGCATATGAAATTAGCGCACAGCATTTCATAAATTTGTCGCATCGTAAGTGACATGGTCACAGAACAACACCGGTTTTAAAATGGCATGGATAAGCGCACTATTTTGTAACACATTCTGTTAAGCAACATTCATTAATGTTTCTAATCTTCTGAATGTGGCATGCTGTGCCCCCCAAGAAGTGACGCAGACAAAGTGTTGAGGATATTGAATGGTGCACCCGTTTTTAGAGCAAATCTTATATCTTTTTCAGACATTGTCAATGACATTCTTTTTGTTGGACAGCAAACCAGAAAACTGGCGCAGTCCGTTTCATACACCTGGAATGCAGGAAATAAAATGATGGCCATGATTATTGTGACCTTTTTATTTTTTGAAATCACTTTCTGATGATGATGACTATGGAATGAGTTTCTTCTCCAAGTTTGGCTAAGGCCCTATGTTTACTTGTTAGGCTCACATGTATAACTTTAGAAGAAACAATATATTATTCTTGTTATTATTCTCAATTCAGTGAAATGGCAAATAAATTATTGTTAATCAATAATGACATCTAGTGACTCTAAAACAACACAATATAATTTAATGTACATTAATACATCACATTAATCATTTCTACATGTCTGCATAATTTCAAATGATGTATCTCAAAATCGCACTAAAATAAGATAAATACAACACAGAATGCAATTGAAAAATAATTCTAGCTTACTGTTTATGTGACAAAAGAAATATATTTTCCTAATAATTTTTGTTAAGCTAGAGTTATTGAAAATATGTGACCTATGAAAAACATCTGAAGCTTCCATCCTATTCACAGCAAAAAAATGCAGCCTTTTAAGATTAACCTGCTGACATGAATATTCAAAAGTCAGGATGGAGATGTCTTGAGATGCTGCTACACAAACATCTTCTAATATCACTCTTGCTTTACGTCATATTTTGTGTACACAGTCTCAGCTTTGGCCAGGCACAAAGCTGATTACTAGATCCTTTGGTGCCCTGTGGATTTTGTTTTTAAATGTCACAAGAACCATTTGCAATTTGTCATTGGCCCCATGGTCATATGTATTTCTGCACTTCCTAATTTAGAGGAGAAAATGTCACTTACAGGAGAAGGTGTCTTTATTACTTATGCTGATCATTGTCTCTGCAGCAAATAAAATGTTTCTTTACAAAACCACTTTTGAAATGTATTATCTACACTGTGACATTTATCTTTGCTTGAGAAATTTATGTTCATGCCTACAAGATTAAGTAAATGAACCCTATGAAACTGCCTGGCTTACTGCATTGGTTATTATTTAAAAAGTGATCAGATTCTGTCACGTCAAGGGAGGAACAGTGAGCACTGACTGGAACCCAGACCAATGTCCCTGCCTACTTGACGTGCTGCCCTAGGCAGAAGATGCTAACTGGGCGACAGTCCCTGCGCTGCTAGAATGCTTGGGCCGTCAGGAGGAAGAAAGGTCAAACAGTCCGGGTCAAACACCAATCAAAGGGAAAGCCAAGCCAACAAACCCAAAACCGGAGGTAAAAGGGTAAAAAAACCCGGGGGGGTTTTCCAAACCGAAGGGAAAAAAGCGGGGGTTACAATACCCGGAGGGGCAAAAACGGGCCCGGGGAAAAAAAAGGGGGGTTTTCCCGGGTCCCAACGAAAAAAAAGCAAAAAAAACAACTATCCCACACGGGTTTTAAGGGAAAGGAAAAGCCAGGGGGAAATTTTTCACAGGCGTTTGAAAAACTCAGCCTCCCGGGAAAAAGTTTTTTTAAATGGGATTAAACGGAAAACCCGCCCCCCTGTATAAATTGGAGGGGGCCCCAAATTTTTTCCCCTCCCTTTTGGGCGGGGGTGCAAACCCCCCCCCCTGCCGGGATGGGGGGGCCCCCTGTCCCCCCCAAAACAGATTTTTCCCAGCGGGACTGCCCCAAATGGGGTTTTGGGGGTCGAAAAAATCAGCTTTTGCGGGACTTTTTTCCCTCCCTGCAAAACCTTAAAGCCCCCTTTCTGCCCTAAACAGTTTCCCCTTTTCAAAAAATCTTTTTTTATGCCCCAAACCCCACAGCCAATTTTTAAATAACACACACCCCACTGCATTTTTTTTTTATTTTTATTGGCACAAAATAAAAAAAATCGGGAAAATGAAAAGGCCCTAAAAAAAAAAGGGAGTGCTTGGCCCCACCCCCAAAAACCAAAAATACTTTTTCGAAAGTTTCCCAAAATTAAAATGTCCCCCATTTTTTAAACCCCTTTTTTTTTTTTTTGGGGCTTAGTTTCCCCCTTTTTTTCAAGTACAAAAAAAACTTTTTTAAAAGGAAAAAAAAAAACCTAAATGAAAAAAAAAAATATAAAAAAAAAAAACCCAGGGGGAAAAAATTTTAGAGGAGTTAAAAAAGGAAAAAAATTCCCCAAAAAGAAAAATTTAAATTTTAAAAGGGAAAAAAGATAAAAATTTCACGTAAGGGAAAAAAGGGAAAGTTTTTTAAAAAAAAAATGGGCAAAAAAAAAATTTGATTTGGGGGCATAGAAAAAATTCTAGGAAAAAAAGAGTAAAATAAAATTTTGGAAATTTTGAGAAAAGTTAAAGGATCGGGAGGTCAAAGGGGAAAAAGGGAAGAAAGTAAAAATTGTAAAAAAAAAAAAAGGAAAAAAAACAAAAAGGAAAAAAAATTGAAAGAAAAACAGAAAAAAAGGGGGTTTAGATTTTAAGATAAAAACATTTTTAAGGGGGAAAGTTTAATGGGGGGAGACCAAAATTAGAGAAAAACCAGAGGAGAGAAAATAAATGGGGTTTTGAAAAAAAGGGGTTTGGGCCCAATTAATGATATTTTGGTTTAATTTTAGTTTTAAATTTTAAGATAGAAAAAATAAGGAAAAAAAATTAAAAAAAATCAAAAAGGAAAAAATTTTTTAAAATTGGTTTGGGGAAGAATCAGTAAGTTTAGCCCAGCAGGAAAAAAAGGGGGTTTCCAAAAAGGGTATTTAAAAAAAAAACCCAACCCCAGGAAAACCCATTTAAAAAATTTTCCCAATGAAAAAAGAAATAAAATTGACTTTTTTTTTGCATTCAAAAGGGTTTTTTGGGGGCGGTGTTTTTAATTTTTTAAAACATACAAAACCCCAAATTTTTCCTGCCCACGGGGGAAAGTGTCCCAAAAATTTTCCCCCTTAACCTTTTTGATTTTTTTGGTTTGTTTTCCCTGAAAACTCTTTTGCAACCCCAAATCTAAATGTTTGGTCAAAAAAACTTTTTGATTATAACAAAATGAAAACAAAAAAGGAAAAAATTTCTAATTTTTTCCCCAAAAACCAGGGTTTAAATTTTTAACACCCCCCCATCATTGAAATGAGACCCCCCCCGGAATTTTCGAAAGGGATTTACAGTTTTGATTTTTTCCCAACCCCCAACAATTTTTAAAAAGAAAAATGCAAAGCCCCCAAATTTTTTCCCCTCGGGGTTTTTTTGGGCCCCAACCCCTGAAGCCCCAAAAAATCTTCTTGGGGGGACCGGGGAAAAAACCTTTTTCCCAATTTTTTAACGGGGGGATCATAAAAAATGATTCCTTTAAAATAATTATTATGACAATTGATCCCCAAAAAAAAAGGGGAATCCATAAAAACAAAAACCCAATAAACCCAAAAATTCCCCAAAATTTTGGGGAAAACCATTGTTAAAATAAAAAAAAGGGTTAAAAAAAAAATTTAATTTTTTTGGTTTTTTCCGCCCTTCCCTTCAAACCAAAAGGAAAAGAGACAAGTTCCTTTAGGGGCCATGGGGAAAAATTTAAACCTCAAAGAGCGGGAAATAAAAGGGGGCCCCAAAAACCCTTAGTTTACCAAAAACATGGCCCCAAAAAACCCTTTCACCCCATTTTTTTTCCCCATCCCCCCCCCCAATTCCCCCCAAACCCTTCTAAATATTTTTACTGGTCTAAAAACCCTTCCCCTCAAAAAATTCCCTTTTTTTTTTTTTGGGGGCCGAAAAACCAACCCTTTCCCAAGAAAACGGGTTTTTGGGAAAATTGGGGCCAGGTCTTAAAAAACCCCCATGAAATTTTTTGGATAAAAAAATTTACCCCAACCCAACCCAAAAAAACACTTGCAAAACCTGTTCTAAAGGGGGATTTTTAACTTGTTTTTTCAATTTTTTCCTTCAACATTTTTAAAGGGTTTGTAAAAAGATTTCTGTCCTCAAAAAAAACCCCTCCTATTGTGCCCCCCCCCCTTTAAAAATTTTTTGGGACACATTTTTTTCCTTAAAAAACCCAAAACAAAAAGGGTTTCTTCGGGCCCAAGTCAAAAAAAAGCTTTTTTTTCCTTTTTTTCCCCTTAAATTTTTATTCACCTCCCCTGTTTACCCCCCCCCAAACACCCCATACTAAAATTTTGCCCAAATATCAAAATTTAAACCAAAAAAAAAGGGGTAAAAAAACCCCTTTTCCCAATCCATTCAAAAAATAAAAATTTACCCCCCATCAAACCTTTTTTTTTCCCCGGGGTAGGGCCCCCAGGGAATTTTTCCCCCAACCCCTTCCAAACCGGGAAAGGGGAAAGACCAAGGGAAAAAATAAAAAAAAACCCCCCTAAACCTAAAATTAGAAAAAAAACCCCGGGGTTTTTTTTTTAAAAGGGGGAAACCAAAAAAAATTTTTTAAACCTATGAAAAAGGGGGGAAAAGCATGCTTGTAAGGGACAAAAAAAAAAACCCCCCTTTTGAAAAAAAGCTTTTTTTTTTCCCCCAAACCCCAGGGGGGAACCCCCCCAAAATTTTTAATCCCCATTTTGGCGGGGAAACCCCTACCCCATTTAAAAAATTAAAAAACCTTTCCTTACGAAAAAAACTGAAAATTTATTCCCCCTTAATGCCCCAAATCAAAAACTGCAAAAAATTTCCCTTTTTTTAAACCAAAACTTTTAAAGTTTTAACCCGCCCCCTTTTTAAAAAAATTAAAAAATTTTTTAACACAAATTGTTTATCTAACTTTTTAAACCCCCCTTGGGGATTTTTTAAATTTTTAATTTTTTTAAAAACATCTTTTTTCCCCCCGCCCCGGTTTGGCCCAATTGTAAAAAAAAAAAGAAAAAAAAAATTTTGGAAGTAAAAAAACGGGTTTTTTTTTTTTTTTGGTTTTTTATTTTTTTCCCAAAATTTTTAAAAAATTTTTTTAAAAAAAAAAGTGAAAAAAAAAGTCAAAATGCTTTCCCAAAAAGAAAGAAACCAGTAAAAAATACTTCCCATTTTTCCTGAAAAAATTTTTGAACCCCTCCCCCATTTTTTCCGTAGGTGGAAAAAAAAAACAATTTAAATTTTTGGTTTTTCCCCTTTTAAAATTTTGGCCCCCCTGCACCCAAAAATTTTTAAGAAATAGAGAAAGGGTTTTTTGTTTTTTTTTTTTAAATTTTTTTCCGTTTTTTTTTTTAAAGGTTTTTTGGGAATTTGTTTTTTTTTTTTTAATTTTTTTTTAAAGCTCCAGGGGTGCCCCCCTTTTTTTAAAAAAATGCCCTTTTTGGGGGGGTCCTTTTTTTGAGGGGTAGTTTTTTTAAAAGACAGGGGGTTTTCATACAAACCCAAATTTTTTTACTGAAAAATAAAACCCAAAAATTGCCCCAAAGAAATTTTTGATTTTTTGTGTCCCTTTTTATTAAATTCTAAAAAAGAAAATTTTTAAAACCTTTTATCCCCCCCAATTGGGCCTTAAAACCGGAAAAAATTTTTTTTTGCCCCCCTTTTTGTTTTCAAAAAAAATTTAGAAAAAGGGTTTTTTTCCCCCCTTCCCCTTTTTTTTCAGCCCTTCAAAGGGTTTTTTAATAAAAAAAACAAGAATATTTTTTAAACTTTTGAAAGGTTTTTTAGTTTGGGTTTAAAATTTTTGGGGGTTTTTTTTATTTAAATTTTTTTGGATTTTTAAAGGGTTTTTTTTTTGCCCCACAATCTAATGAAAATAGGGGAAACCCCCCAAAAATTAGTATTTTAAATCATTTTTTTCAAAATTTAAAATTTCTTTTAAAAAGGGGATGTAGGGCCCCCAAAAGCGGGGACCCCTTATTTTACTTTTAAATTTTGTGTACGGGCCTTTTTTTTGTCAGGGATTTGGAAAAAACCCCCCCCCCTTTTTTTTCCTTTGGGGGCCGGGGTGGCCCCCCCCCAACAGGGTTTTTGTTTTTTTTTTCCCAATTAAACCCTTGTTTTGGCAGGACACTGGGGGGGCCCCATTCCCGAAACGTTTTTTTTTTCCATTACCCTGGGAAGCGGGAGAAATTTGTTTATTTGGCCCCGGGCCCCATTAGCTTGTTTTTCCCCTTAAAGTTTTGCCCCCCCAAACTCCGGGGGTTCTTCATGTTACAATGGTTTTCCAAATGATTAAACCGGGAAACCCCCCCCCTTTAAATATTTTGGGGGGAAAAAACCAAGAAAAACTGTTTATGAAATTTAAAATTAAGGGGTAAAAAGGCAGTCAGTGATTTCCCATTTTGCCTGCTGGATCCTTTTTTAAAATCTTTTCTCCTGCCCTCCCCCCTGTAACAGTCAGTGACTGCCGGCTGCCTGCTTGTGCCTGGATCTTATCTTTTCTCCTGGGTAGAATATATATATATATATATATATATATATATATATATATATATATATATATTATAATATATATATATATATATCTTGTGCACAACACAGTTAATACAATGCAGAGTACAATACAGAGTTCATCTTTATGGTCTAGCTAAACACCATGTTTGCTCAGCTAGACCACAGAGTTCCTCACACTGCCAGGGCTGATGAATACTGAGTACCAGCCTTGAAAGCATGCACAGGAGGTGGTGCAATGACATTACGGATGAGGCTCTGGTTTTTTTAACACAACGCCCCTTTTTTCAAGACTGAAGAGGACGGTGGCAGCCTGTTAGCTGAGGAAATCACTTCTTGGCAAAACCCCTTTACGTAATAGATCACATCCCTACATGTTGAAAGTTAATATTTGTAGTGAGAAAACCCCTTTAACATCTGCATTCTAGAATGCAATCTGCTGACCCTAAATATCTGATGTTTCTTTAAATATTCTATAACTAATATCCCTCATGTATGTCAGGAGGGAACATTTTTAAGCTCTTTGATATTGTGGCTAAAAAATTTAATTTTCCGGTTCAGCCTTTTAATATTTCTGATAGATAACCCATGTATTCCTAATGCTTGCATTCTCATCTTTTACTTTAGCCAAAAAATGGTTTTACTTACCAACAAAACGTTTTAATTAATGGATAACATAGTACAACACCCTACTACTGAACACCACTAAACACCAAATAGTTTTTTTTTTTCATTTTTTTACCTATCAAGTAATCAGCGTTTCACCCTATAATAAAAGCAATATGAACACATCGAACAATATGTATTAATTTGATCACACAGTAATAGTTCATTAACTGTTAAACAAAATTACACAATGAATACTTAAATGTTGTCTAATTAACATTATAATTTCACTGCAAGCTTAGGTCTCTGATTCTCCTGAAATCTTGCATGTAGGAATTGTTTAGTGCAATACACTCTGTAAAAAGGTATGCAAAATAGCTTTCCTCCAAAAGAAAGGACACGGTCTCTATTATGTTACCTACAGCTGGTTATCCAGCAAGACATTGGGCGACATGTATGAACGCGGCTGCGCCAGTTTTCTGGTATACTTTGAGCCAAAACAATGCATGAACAGGTGCACTCCAAACTTTGGCGCAATAAGTGCCTTTGTAATGCCCCAAAGACACTTTTTATTGCGCCAAAGATTAGGGGAGAAATGTATGATCGGGTTTTTCACCCTTTTCTGGCCTCAAATGCGCCAAAGTGAGTCGGCTACGATGACTAATGCGCCAAAGACTCAACACTTTTTAATGCGCCTAACGTGAAGGGGTGTTCTGGGGGAGTGTCGCACCACACTCGGAATATTAGACACATATATGAATGTGGTTCGACAAAACTAGGCGCATTAATCCTCGAACAGGGTGACCAATTTTAATGTTGTCTGCCTGAGCCTGAGGAGTCGAAGTGGAGCTAGATTTGCTGTTAGGGAAAAAAATGTCATATGTTCTACAAATTACACTAGATTACAATAATAAAATTAATATTCATGATAGTTATCAAACTATTAAAATTGTTTACATTACTCTGTACATTAAAAACAAAATGTTATCCAATAAAAATGGAATATAAAAATATATAATTATCCAAAAATTTAATTAAATGCTTTTTTTAAATCTAATAACAATCTAAATACTAGTTTTACTTTAATCATAAGACCTTTATGGCTGATTGGGTTGTTCAGATTTTAATTTTTGTTCGCAAATTCGCTATTACTACATAAAGTTATGGCTATTATTTTTGCTTGCATCTCACCAATTTACGTCTACATATAGCAAGTGCGCAGCACACTACAGGTCTTGCTGGGACCTGTGGTCCACCAAGCAAGATCAGTATCATAGTTTCTATTCACTGACATGTTATTCTAATGACTTTTATTTTCAACCTATCTATAGCCTTTATACATGTTTGGCACATTACTAATACAACTAAGTTCCATAATGCGCCTAACACATAGGCGACATGTGTCGAACTTTAGACTCCATTTATAATCGCACAAAAAACACTTTCATACATTCAGGCGCATTATACACTGAAAACTAGACTCGACAATTCACTTTGAAGCGTCTTCCCTCATACAAGTCACCCTTGGTGCCTTCTGGGGGCGTGTCGCACCACATTCATAGAAGTAGACACTTGTGATGAGCGAGTCCTAAAAAGTTCAAGTCAAACCGCGAACTTTAATAAATTCGGGTCGAAGTTCGAGTCGAACTCAAACTTCGACCCCCATTAAAGTCAATTGAAGAAGATAATCAGTTAAATTATTATAGCTATACAGGTAAGGAGAAGCTGCAATTACAAACTAAAACAGAAAACTGAATAATTGAAAAAAATTTGGCTCTAAGAGTCACAGATAAAAATTAAGTGGCTAAAATAATTATTTTCAATGGCTAACTGAAAAGATGAGGACAGCGTAGCTAAAGGAGGTGCAGCGGTAGCAGCTGCTATGGGGCTCCTTTGACACATAAGAAGACACCGGTATTAGGAATGGCACATGGTAACTGGCAGGAGCCCAGTTTAACTTTTTGCACCAGAGTCCAAGAATATGTGATATATGAGGTGGCAGCAAGAACATCCTTATGGGGAACATGGAGGTTCAGCTGGCAGGGCCGTAGTTATCGGGGGTACAGTGGTAGCCGGGGCTGCCATAAGTCATCTATTAACCATTTCTAGGCCCCCATGCAGCTAAATAAAATGGGGCCCCAACCCATTACTAGTTCCTATTTTTTAACATATCAGTGGGTCCCTTTTTGATTAGGGCCCTATTGGAACCCCTGCCAGTTACCATGTGCCATTTCCAATACCAGTGTCTTCTTATGTGTCAAAGGGGCTTTTGGGACACCTCATGATGCATGGCCCCATAGCGTCTGCTACCGCCAGGGGTGCCAGTAGGGCAGTACGGTATGTGTATTTCATATTGTCAAGAAGACGTGCTACAGTTTACTAGTCAGTGACTTCGGCAACCGGGACAACAAAATCGTCAGAGATCCACACTTGATTCATTTTGATAAATGTCAAATGATCCACCTTCTCAGGGGAAAGACGGATACATTTTTCAGTTATCACCCCGCCAGCTGTGCATTCCGAGATAACGCTGGCTGCTGGGCAGGATAAAACTTCTATGGCATGTTGAGCAAGCTCACGGCATTCTTCCAGTTAGGACACGCAGAAGTTGAATGGGTCCAGATTAAGTCCAAAAACAACGGTGTTGAGCCGCAGGTAGTCATGGACCATGGTCTTAGGGCGGTCTCTTTGTGTCTGAATGCTGCCCTGCCTTGTAGGTGTTGGTGAGGTGGTAAACATGGATTGCAAAATGTCACCCAGTAGGCTTTTTACAGACTGCTGCAGCTACTTGCCATTCTACTGCTGCCGCATTGCTGACGTTGTTCCACCATGACATTAGAATGTGAAGAAGACACAAAAGATGTCTCGAGAGCACTGTCTCAAAATCCAGCATTCTACTGTCTTTTTCTGGGGGTAGAAGGAAATTGCTCACTTTTGTCTTGTCATGTGGATCAGGGAGGATGGCCACCCAGTAATCGCTGTTCATTTTTATTGCCTTGATGTGTTGATCATGTTGCAGGTAATGTAGCATCCAAGCACTCATATGTTAGATGCTGCAGAGATATCCCAAGCCTCAAGGTCCAGGGGCACTAACGGAATCTTCTTCCTCCTCCTCCTTCTCCTCCTGTAATCTGTGCCAATCACTTACCACTGAAGGATGATCAGTACCAGTGCTGTCCACCCCTGCCTCTTCATCCTCCTCCACTTCCTCATCCTGGCTGTCACCAGAGCCCTGGTTAGCCTCATGCACTCTACTCTGTGAGCTGAACTGCCATCCTGCACCCGCCCTCGATCCACCGCCTAAAGAAGACCTATACCATTGTGAAACAGTCTGGCCTTCTACATCCTCCGGCAAGTAAGGCTCTGTGTCCACCTCCTCCTCCTCCATCACTGCTGGGACCTGCTGTCGCAGAGTGCCTTAGGCTTGTTCCAGTATAAATATAACCACAATGGTTATGCTGACAATGCCATCGTCCTGACTATTTTGGTGGCCTCTTCAAAACTGCCAAGAATGGTGCAGAGATCCTTCACTTGGCTCCACTCTCTATGGGTCAACAACCCGAGGTCCGCACCACTGCTAGTCAGGCCATGCGACATTTCATACTGCATAATGGCATTACACTGCTGCCACAATCACTGGAGCATGTAGAGGGTGGAATTCCAGCGTGTTGCCACATCACATATCAGACGGTTGATGGGGAGCCCCAGATCACACTGCAACACTGCCAGTCGTGCCAAAGCAGGGTGCGAATGGCGGACGTGTGAGCTAAGACCTCAAGCCTTCCTCAGCAGACAGTCAAGACCTGGGTAGCGCTTGAAAAATTTCTGCACAACCAGGTTCAGGACATGTGCCAGGCAATGGATGTGCGTAAGTCTATCGATCTTAAGGGCAGCAAGAAGATTTCTCCAGTTGTTGCACACCACCTTGCCTGGCGCCAGGTTCTTATCACCCAACCACTGGTCGGTTTGAGTGTGCAGAGCCGTCCACAGCTATTGAACTGTGTGTTAATGGTCTCCAAGACAAATTAATTTGAAAACGGCCTGGTTTCTCTTGGCATGTGATACTACAGGTCGAGGTTGGGGATCTGGACTCTGCACCATTCCCGCAGTGTGGAAGAGTGTTGTCCGAGACCCATCATCAGAGGCACTGTCATCCACCAAACTCACCCAGTGAGCAGTCAGTGAGATGTAACGCCCTTGACCGCCCTACTCCATGTGTCTGTAGTGAGATGGACTTTGGGAACACAGATATAGCCAATGCGCTGGAGATCTTTTCTGCAATGTGGCGGGCCAGGGGAGGGACAGATTTTCTGGCAAAAAAAATGCTTGCTCGGAATCTGATTTCGGGCGCATGCCAGGGCCATGACGTGGCGGAACACATCTGTGTCCACCAGGTGGAAAGGAAACATTTCCAAGGCCAACAGCCTGCCAATACCGACATGTAGGCTTTTGGCTTTAGGATGGTTGGGATGAAAGCGTTTCTTATGCTCCCACACCTGGTACATAGAAGGCTGGCTGACAAACTGGCTGCTGTATAACATGCAGGTCACACTGGTGGAAGGGGAAGGTGTAGGCTGTGTTGCTTATGGGAATTGGGATTGGTGCTTGCTAATTCTGCTCCGGCACATCGGCAGCAGAGGACCGCTTGGGCTTGGAAGTGACCCAGGAGGCAGAAGATGTCATGGTGGTTGGAAGCCCAGGACCTGTGTAGCCTTTTTTCTCCAAGTGACTCTTCCACAGCAATTCATGCTTAACATGCATGTGCCAGTTGCCGATTGTGGTGCTTAAACACTTTAGATTCTTTCCTCTACTGACGCAGTGAAAGGAAACCCGGCATATGACGTCACTCGGCGAATCTGAGGCTTGACAGGCTTCACAGGTCCTGGACCTCTTCGACGGTGAAAACCTAGTATGGGTGTTGCTGCTGCTACCACTGACCAAGACTGGCAAATTAATGTCAGCGGACTTGTGCGACTGCCCTCTCCCTTTCTCAGGCCGGACTCGCACTGACACTACCCCATCATCCTCCTCTTCCACTGATGATGCGCTCACCAGCTGTTGCTCAAAAGACCCCGTTAGATTTCATCTTCTAAAAGATTTGCTAATGGTGTCTTCTGCAATAGCTGTACCCCCAAAACAGCAGAAATGAACTTTTTGTACTCAGAATAAAGATGGATAAGATGCAGCCAGCAATAAAAAATCCCTAACTATTGCTGTTTATGATTCCCTAAGCTTGCTGTACCCACCACTAACTAATCTAATGAGTAGCTTTTCCTGTCTAAAATCGCTGACAAATAGTGTGCCTGCATGCATGCAAGCAAGCATACTGACAGAGAGTAGTGAGTTCAGTACAGAGAGTGAACTGCAAATGGCATTCATAAGGAAATACAGTGACATATAGTAACCGGGTCATGTGATTTTAGCTGCCAATGAGATTCCTTACACCCTCAGTGATGACTTTTTTGCGGTGCACTAATTGGATGGCCGCCAAAAGTGCAGGAAGCAGCTAAGAGTGAAACTAAAAAGGGCACGTTGAGTGCACCTGTCGAATGCAAATTTTTCTCGAATGAACTGTAAAAAGCTCGGTTCGGCTTGAGTTCTAAAAAATCGGGAAGTTCGACTTGAACCTATCCTTTCTCGAACCGTTCCATCCATCCTAGTAAACACATTTATGATTCTTTGACGCCAAACCTATGCGCATGACAGTTAGAACAGCCAGACCAGGTTAAAAGTGGTCTGCCTGCGCCAGACTTGTCGTATTGGCACTAAACTGCACCTGTATGTATGATCTGCAGAAGAAAAGGTTCATACATTCTGGCGCATTCTACACTGTCTTAAAGCTATTTAAGAAATGACGTGTCAGTGCCAGGATTCATACATGTTGCCCATTGTCTTTTGAGGACTATCCTGTTCCAGAAGCTTTTGTGTCTAGGATAGAGGCTTGATTTTCAGCAGTGTTGTAATTGCAGATAATTTAAACTGATTGGCACAGTAGGTATAGGACATGAGAGAGAACAAATGGCAAATTTAGACAAATGGTGGAAATGCTTTCTCTAATCTGAAAAGTTTTCTTGTTGGGATATATTGTGCTCAGCGATGGCTGGACCAGTCAGACTGCTGGTGGTTCTATAGCAGCAATGGAGCTATTCTATTCCTAGATATTCCTGTGACAGCTATATGACTGCAGGAGATTTATAAACCACGGTGCACAAGGTCACAAAGCTCTAAGTGCCTCATGTATGAAAACTGTCTAGGTCTAGGATTTTCCTTGTTACCCATAGCAACCAATCAGTGCTTCCCTTTCATTTCATATAGTGCTCTGAAAAAATGAAAGGGGAGCTCTGGTTGTTTGCAACAAGGACCGTCTTAGAACTAGACAATTTTCAGTCTTGTCCCCCTACGTGTTTAAACTTGTCATTAACTTAGGTAAATAAATTCTGTTGCTAGAGATAAGACTCTGCAGGGAGTCACTCATGTTTGAACTGACTGATGTTAGTTTAGAACCATGAGAGATAAGAGTCATGAGAGAACTGAGTGAGCGCCAGAATATTCTGCAGCAGTTTACAATTTAGAGGGCATAAGTACAGACAAAAAACAAACATTAAACAGTAAAAAGCTACTTACAGATGAGATACAGGTTGTGAGGGCCCTGCTCACAAAAGCTTACAATCTATTAGGGTTTATGGGTGAGATGAAAGGTGAGTAGTGCTTAGTTTACACAATGGTCCAGCTATATTTCATAAATATGGAGTAGTACATCTATATATAGATAAGTGCCTGTGTGTGCCCAAGTGCAGGGAGCGACAGAAATGTACGTGACTAAAAGAGGGTTAGCAATTAGGGATCTTGGACCTGTCTGAGAAGATGTATTTTTAGGGTGCACCTAAAATTATGATAGTTATGTGTTTGCCTGAATATACGGGGTGTTTCAGAGATATGCTGCAGCAGTTGAGTATGGGAGGATCGCAGAGGGAAAATTGAAGTTCGGGGCCCTGGTGAAAATTTTAAAAATAAGGCCCCCGCTACCAGTGCCATTTACTTTTGGGGGAAGGGCTTAAAGAGCACCTATCCCCTCCACACAAACACACAAAATTATAGTGATGTTTTTATAAGATTTTTTTTCCAATAAATGTCTTTTCGCAGAGGGCTTGTCTTATTACGGGGAAGAGATTTAGTTTCCTTTTTATTGTGCTCTTTATGTGAGGGATTTTTTTGTTTGGTATCCACGTGCGGGGGGAGCTGGGGCATAAAATCAAAAATAATCCGGCCTTTAATAAAACATATGCTTTATTCTAAAATTTTTAAAAAGAACTTACATCGTCTCTTCGGGTTTTTATCAGTGAGTAAACAATGATTGGGATACTTAAGTTTAGTTGCGGCAGGACGCCTTTTCAGCTACGACCCCCCTGCCTACGGTTTTTAATCCCAGCGGGGTTTCCCCGGGGGAAAGCCAGGACCCCGGGCTAGGACGTCAGACAGCGATTTTTTGAGGCAAGGGGGTCTTTTCAAGCATGCGAAAAATCAATAGAGGCGCCCCTTAAAAAGGGGAATCCCAGCCCCAAAAACAACACCTAAAAAAAATAAAAATTAAAAAAAACAATAGAACAATGCACGCTGCAGCCATTACAGGAAACCCTTAGGCCCCAAAGTTTCTTTTGCCTTTGGGGCTGTGAATCCATATAGTTATAAAAAAGCTCCCCCTGTAACAATTTTTGAGTCTTTGGCTCACACCATAATTCTCCGTATACACCATTTCAACCCCGCTCCATGTCTCTCTTGTCCATGTCGGGTGAGGGGTTTTTTCACGTGTCTACTCCCCTTTCCCCTTGGCCCACCATCTTTTTTTTTTTGGGGGGATGACCGCCTATGTTCTTTTAAAGAGGATTTTTATTTTGCCTGGTGGTCTGCCCTCTACTTTTCCCTTTCAAAGGGCAAAATCATGTAAAAAACAACAGCTGTACATTTTAAAAAAACCCCTGTTTTTAAATGGGAAAACCTTTTGTGGGATGTGAGATAGAATCTTTTTAAATTTGAGGAGCTTTTTTGGCGGTAGAAGGCAAAATTTCCCAGCCTTGCGGTTTTGTTTTCCCCTTGTTGGTTTACCCTTTTTTGCTTTGTCAGTTTTAATTAAGTGTTGCCCCCAGCTTTTTTACCTTTCCTAAAAAATCCTTTTGGTTTTCTTTAAAAAAAACCAAATTTGGATGATTGTAGTATCTTCCAATTTTTAAGATAGATCTTTGAATCAGTGTAGAATGAACATCATACGTGCAGACATAGGTAAAACGCTTGTCATCTTTCTTACTCCTAGTTTTTAACAGGTCGGCACGGGGTATACCTGCAACTTCAAGACCCATCCTTGTAACCTCAGTCCTGTCATATCCTCGCTCAACAAATTTTCTAACCCGTTTTTCCATATTTACAGAGTATTGCTCATCATTAGAGCAGATTCGCCTTGCCCGTATAAACTGCGATCTACAAATTCCTCTAAAGGTTTGAGGGGTGTATTGGCTATTTCTTTGTAATACATTGTTACAATCTGTTGTCTTAGTAAACAGGGTGGTGGTTAATGTATTGATTTCTTTTTGTACCCATACGTCCAAATATGCAATGGCGTCACTATCCTTTGTAATGGTAAATTTAATCAGTGGGTGAACACTATTGATCTCGTCGACGAAGTGGTCCAACTCTCTGTCAGACCCAGTCCAGAGGAGGAACACGTCGTCGACGTATCTAAGCCAGCATTTGACCCGATGGTACAAGGCATTCTTTTTGACGAATTCTCTTTCAAAATGTTGCATGTAAATATTAGCATAGCTGGGGGCCGCTGGAGATCCCATAGATGTCCCTTGTAATTGCATAAAAAACGTGTCCCCAAACCAAGGGCAACCAATGCAGTAACTGACACGGGCTAGAGGCATCAGCATAGCGCCTGGAAGATGATAAGATGGTTGTTGACTAGAGAAACTTGTGTACTTTAAGAGGAGATAAAATCTTCTTTATTGTCTAATCAAAGCAAAGTCAAAACAAATTGCGTATGTTAATAGTCTTCACTTACCTTTCCCTACATGTTAAAAACTAATCATTGTGCTGAAAAAAACCTCAAAATACACAAAAGTATTAGTCCAGAGAGTGTTTAAGAAAGTTTGCTTGCTTTCAACTTTTCTTGGCTTAGTTATTCTCTCTTATTCCCATTTAATTGATAGCAGGTATGCAGATGGACATGATGGGAAAGGAAGTATGACATGAGGGTTTTGGAAGCAACTTGGCAGCAAAGAAGATAGCAGTTCAGAAGACAATTATGTTGTTGCAACTTAACAATGACATGGGGACTTCACTGGTTGAATATTGAGGTCATTGTCCACAGGATACTGACTACTAGATGGTCAGATAATAGATAGCAAGCTGGTCTAAAGAAGAAGTTAGGAAAGACCCAGGTCACTAACAGATAGATAAACTTCAGATCCAAGATTGGTATCAGGAGGTTGAACTATGGGTTGGTACAGAGAAAATCAGGTCATGCAGAGTCTGGAAAATAAGGTCAAACACAGAAGATCACAAAAACATGCAGGCACTGAAATGGGCAGAAAGCTCATCACAAGACTAATAACCCAGCACTGGAAAACTACAGGGGTTTCTCCTTAAGTGGACGTTCACACATCTGAGAACGTGTTTTCTCCTTCAAAATTCCATGGACTAGATGAGGTAGATTTCTGTCTCCTATACTTTAGTATTTCCCCAAAAATACTGCCATCTGCTCAGCATATGAAGTGCTTTAGTGACTAGTGTCTGCTCATGGCTGCTCATGTATCACCTTATCTCATGTTTGATAGACCATACTATACAAATAATCTAAACAATATAATGTAATTGCTAATGGTGGTGGTTTCTTCACTCACTAAGTATTTTCTTCAGCACTCATAAAAATGTAAGAGTCTTTTTATACACAACAGATTTGTTACAGATGTTTCTGCTACTGTCCTTTTCACCTTAGTGGAAAGGACAGAAATATATTTGCTAGCTGCTATAGCAACATTATTCAGATAAATAGAACTCATTTCCAGTTTTAGAAATTTCTGCAACAAATCTGCTGCATGTGAATATTTCCTCAAAGTGCATAACTATGGGTGGAACATAGCTTTCAGGGTTCAGTTCTGTTGTGTTTGATGTTTTTCTTTGCATAAGTAGCTTGCATTTTACTTAAATCACATAATTTCGAAGAAAACATGTCAAGTGGTGTAAATATTTTTATGGTCATTTCTGTGTCAAAAGAAAGTATATTTCTTTTCTACATTTTATGTGTTTCCATTAACCCTTTGACAGATAGATAAAGAAATCCTTTTATAAATAATTAAAAAATACCCCCACAAAAATTTTACATTACAATCCAATAAACACAGTAATTAGAGATGGGAGAATTGATTCTAACGAAGTGGACTTCGTTTAGAATTTCAGGAAAACTTCGGGTCTGAACGAAGTCGAAGTTTGGGGTACTTCGGGTGACCGAAGTGTGCTTTTGATTGATAAAATGGCTGCGAGCACATGGCGTTACATGGGGCAAAGAACTCTGGGAGGAAGAAGGGCATAGCCTGCATGACGTGCAGAGATGAAGCCAATCAGAGACCGGCGGGATTCTGTGACGTCACCGCACTATATAAGTCCGGCGGGGCGCTGGGGGCTATAACCCCTCTCCCCTGTACTGATCAGGGAAGGGTGCTGCCGCGGCCCGATTGTTGCTGAAGAACTGATTTATATACAGCGATTTTTGTGGGGGATGTCAGCTTGTCTCAGAGACTGCTTCTCTTAACGTTCCTATTCTGATTTTTTTGGGTATTGGATCTAAAATCCACTGTATGTCCACCCGCAGCTGCATATACATTTAAATCCGCTCTGCTCACAGCACATTGAATATCCAAGGGGGATCTAAGCCAGTTCCTGTTGTATTTATTTAAAGAAACAGCGTTTTTACAATACAAATAGCACTTCATTTTTGCTGCTAAATTCTTTGGCGCAATTTACATCCCCGGGGTTAATTAAGCATTGTTTTTTCAGCCCGTGGTTTACTCCAAGAAACCGTCATTTTCACCGCCCCAAAAATGTATATATTTTCCTGTAGCCTAATTCACATCCAAAGGTTAATTACAATATTATCTCTGTTTTTGTGGCGTAAAAAACACCGCATTGTAACACGCAACAAAGCTTGTAGTTTGTGGTGGTTCTATGACTGTGGGACTTCAATTTACATCCAGAGGTTAATTAAGCTTTGTTGTATCGAGCTTTGGGTGACCTCCAAGAAACCTTAATTTTCACCGCCAAAATATATACATTTTTCCGGGCTGCAGCCTAATTTCCACAAGCAAGGGTTACATTACAATTTATATCTCTTGTTGTGTGGCTTAAAAAACACCGCATTGTAACAAGCTACAAAGCTATGTATTTTGTGGTGGCTCAATTCTTTGGCCGCATTACAACATCCAGGGGTAAGTAAGCGTTGTTATTCAGCTGTGGTTGACTCCAAGAAACCGTCATTTTCAACCGCCAAAATATATACATTTTTCCTGTAGCCTAATTCAACCAGCAAAGTTAATTACTAATTTTATCCTCTTGTTGCGTGGAGTAAAAAACACTTGCATTGTAACAGGCTACAAAGCTAGTCAGGTTTGTGGTGGCTCAATTCTTTGGCGCAATTTACATCCAGGGGTTAATAAGCGTTGTTTTTCATGCTGTGGTGACTCCAAGAAACCGTCATTTTCACCGCCAAAATATATAAATTTTTTTCACTGTAGCCTAATTCACAAGCAAGGTTAATTACAATTTTATCTCTTGTTGTTTTGGCGTAAAGAACACCGCATTGTAACACGCTACAAAGCCTAGTAGTTTGTGGTGGCTTCACTTCTTTGGCGCAATTTACATCCAGGGGTTAATTAAGCGTCAGTTTTTCAGCTGTGGTCTGACTGCAAGAAACCGTCATTTTCACCGCCAAGATATATACAATTTCCTGCATTCCTAATTCACAAGCAAAGGTAAATTACAATTATTATCGTCTTGTTGTGTGCGTAAAAAACACCGCATTGTAAACACGCTACAAAGCATAAGTTTGTGTGGCTCAATTCTTTGGCGCAATTTACATCCAGGTTTAAGTAAGCGTTGTTATTCACTGTTGTGACTCCAAGATACCGTCATTTTCAACCGCCAAAATATATCATTTGTCCTGTAGCCTAATTCACAGCAAAGGTTAATTACAATTTTAATCTACATGTTTCGTGGTGTAAAAAACCAACCCATTGTAACACGCTACAAAGCTAGTAGTTTGTGGTGGCTCAATTCTTTGGACTCAATTTACATCCAGGGGTTAATTAAAGCGTTGTTTTTCAGCTGTGGTAACTCCATAAACCGCATTTTCACCGCCAAAATAATATAAATTTTTCCTGAGCTAATTCACAAGCAAAGGTTAATTACAATTTATCTCTTGTTGTGGTGGCGTAAAAACACCGCATTCGTAACACGCAACAAAGCTAGTATTTTGTTGGTGGCCTCAATTCTTTGGCTGCAATTACATCCGAGGGTTAATTAAGCGTTGTTTTATTCAGCTGTGTGAACTCCAAGAAACCGTCATGTCACCGCCAAAATATATACATTTTTCCTGCAGCCTAATTCACCAAGCAAAGGTTAATTACAATTTTAACTCTTGTTAGTGTGGCGTAAAAAACACAGCATTGTAACACGCTAAAAAGCTAAGTAGTTTGTGGTGGCTCAATACTTATGGCGCAATTTACACCATGGGTTAATTAAGGCGTTGTTGTTCAAGCTGTGGTGATTTCAAGAAACCATAAGTTTTCCACCGACAAAATATACATTTTTCCTGTACCTAATCACAAGCAAAGGTTAATTACGAAATTTATCTCTTGTTTTGTGTGGCGTAACAAAAACCCCACCGCATTTGAACCACGCTACAAGCTATGTAGTTGTGGTGGCTCAATTCTTTGGCGCAATTGTAAATCCCAGGGGTTTAATTAAGCGATTTTTTATTCAGCTGTGGTGACTCAAGAAACCGTCATTTTTCACCGCCAAATATATAAATTTTTTCCTGTAGCCTAATTCACACCAAGTGCAAAGGTTAATTACAATTTTATCTCTTGTTGGGTGTGCGTAAAAAACACCGCATTTGTAACAACGCTACACAAGCTAGTAGTTTGTGGTTGCCGTCAATCTTTGGCGCAATTTACATCCAGGGGTTAATTAAGCCGTTGTTTTTCAGCTGAGTGACTCCAAGAAACCGTCATTTTCACCCGCCAAAATATATAAATTTTTTTCCTGTAGCCTAATTCACAAGCAAAAAGTTTAATTAAAAATTTATCTCTGTTGGTGGGCGTAAGATACACCGCATTGTAACACGCTACAAAGCTAGTAGTTTGTGGGGCCTCAATTCTTTGGCGAGCAATTTACATCCAGGGTATAATAAGCGTTGTTTTCATCTGTGGTGACTGCAAGAAACCGTCATTTTCACCGGCCAAAATATATACATTTTTTCCTGCAGCCTAATTCACAAGCACAGAAATTACAATTTTTATCTCTTGTTTTGTGTGGCGTAAAAAAAACACAGCATTGTAACACGCTACAAAGCACTAGTAGTTTGTGGTGGGCTCAATCTTTTGGCGCAATTTACATCCAGGGGTTAATTAAAGGCGTTGTTTTTCAGGCTGTGGGTGATTTCAATAAACCTCATCATTTTCCACCGCGGCAAAATATAACATTTTCTCCTGTAGCCTAATTCACAGCAAAGGTAATTACAATTTTTATCTCTTGTTGTGTGGCGTAAAAACCAACGCATTGTAACACGCCCCCAGCGATAACAAAAGCTAGTAGATTTGTGGTGGCTCAATTCTTTGGCAGCAATTTAACATCCAGGGGTTAATTAAAGCGTTGTTTTTTCAAGCTGTGTGACGCCAAAAACGTCATTTTCACCGTCCAAAATATTATACATTTTTCCTGTAGCCTTAATTCACAAGCAAAAGGTTACATTACAATTTTATCTCTTGTTGTGTGGCGTAAAAAACACCGCATTGTAACACGTACAAAGATTAGTAGTTTTTGGTTGGCTCAATTACTTTGGCAAAAAGATTTACATCCAGGGGTTAATTAAGCGTTGTTATTCAGCTGTGGTGACTCCAATAAACCGTCATTTTCACCGCCAAAATATATAAATTTTTTCCTGGTAGCCTAATTCACAAGCAAAGGTTAATTACAATTATAATCCTTGTTTGAGTGGCGTAAAAAACACAGCATTGTAACACGCTACAAAGTTATATTTTTGTGGTGGGCTCAATTCTTTGGCGAAAATTTACATCCATTTTTTAATTAAAAAGCGTTTTTTTTCCCTGTGGTGACTCCAAAAACCGTCTTTTTTAAACCCGCCAAAAATAAAAATTTTTTTCCTGTAGCCTAATTCACAAACAAAAGGGGTTAATTAAAATTTTTAAATCTCTTTTTTTGGTGGCGTAAAAAAAACCCCGGGCATTTTAACCCGCTAAAAACAGTATTTTGTGGGGGCTCAATTCTTTGGCGAAATTTTAAAATCCAGGGTTAATTAAGCGTTTTTTTCAGTTGTGGGATTTCCAAAAAAACCTTTAAATTTTCCACCCCCCAAAAAATAAAACATTTTTCCCTGAAACCCTAATTCACAAGAAAAGGGTTTAAATTTAAAATTTTTAAATCTCTTTTTGGGTTTGGTAAAAAACACCCATTGAAACCCAACGCTACAAAGTAGTAGTTTGGGGTGGCTCAAATTTTTTTGGCGCAATTTACATCCATTTTTTTAAATTTAAAAGCTTTTTTTTTTTTTACGGGTGGTACTCCAAAAACCCGCATTTTAAACCGCCAAAATATATACTTTTTTTCCTGTAGCCTAATTCAAAAAGAAAAGGGTTTTAATTGCAATTTTTATCTCTTGTTGGGGGACGTAAAAAACACCGCATTGTAACACACTACAAAGCGGGTTTTTTGGGGTGGCTCAATTTTTTGGGCCCAAATTTACATCCGGGGGTTAAAAAAGCGTTGTTTTTCAGCTGGGTGACCCCCCAAAAAAACCCCGCCCTTTTCCTCACCGCCAAAAAATATACATTTTTCCCCTGTAGCCTAATTCACAAGAAAGGGTTTAAAATTAAAATTTTTATCTCTTTTTGTGTACGAAAAAAAAACCCGAAATTGTAACACCTAACAAAGTTTGTTTTTGTGGTGGCCAATTTTTTGGGCGAAATTTTTCCCCCCAAGGGGTTTTTAACTAAGTATTTTTCTGCAGTTGCACCAGTAAAAAAACTTTCTTTTAAACCGACACAGAAGAAATTTCCTTTTAGAAAAATTTAATATCCAAATTTTAATTAACCCTTTAACATTCATTTTAAAATCACAGAGTTTTTAAAGGGCACATATTTTCCCCGGGCCCCACGTGGGAGCGCAATTTAAAAACAATTTTAAACCCAAAGGGTTTTGTTACGGGTTTTTTTTGGAGCCCAAAACAGGGGAAATATTTATCATATACAGAAAATCATCATAAAACATTTTTCTGTACTTTTTGAAAAAACAGTATGTCAACAGAAGGTGGCAAGCTCTGCACCGGGCCGAGTGGGGGGGCCACAAAAAAATTCCTGAACGGCCGGGTCGCAGCACAGCAAGGGGACTTCGCACAGGGTCACTGGGTTTGAGGCCCAAAACTGCCGGGTCATCTACCCCCGTGTGTTGTTTTTGAAACCCAAAAGGGGTTTTCTTGTTTGGGTTGACTGGGTTCACCACTTCCCCCCCAGATAAAACATCTAAAAACCCCAGCCAAGGGGTCGGGGGGAAAACGCCCAACAAAACCCCTTTAGTTTGGCAGGGCCCCCCGGGACCGGGTCAGGGGCCCTCACCTGTCCCCAACCCGCCTCGGTCCCTTTTTTTTCCTTTCCCCTCAGCCCAGAGATCAAAATGTGGCGGGGCTCCCCCCAAACTAAATAGCAAAGGGAGAAAAATTTGAGGAGGGCAGTCAGCAGCAAATTTGGCAGCGAAGAAAGGGGGCCAAAATTTTCCCCTGCTTCTTGCAGAAAGGCGGCAAAGAAATGATGTTGAGAGGGGCATGGGGGTAAATGTTTTTTAGGGGTCACCTCTGAAACCCCAAGCCCCGTGATGAGGACAGCAGTGACGATGAAACACAAATAGATGATAAAGTAGCCGACCGCACTTGGGAGCCGGGTGAGGAAGGGCTTCATCATCGCCAGGAGAAGTGGGGGTTCAGCTTGTGCGTCAGGCAGCGGCGCAGCCACAAGTGGGGGCTTTTGGGCCTAGTTCCCCAGGAAAGCAGCAGTTTGAGGTCGGGAGCCAAGGCGGGCCCCCGGGTTTAAAAAAACCCCCTTCCCGGGCCCAAAAAGTAAAACGGCACAGGGGGTCCCGCCCAAAGGGAGCATTTTCAATTTTCACTTAGTGCGGGGCGTTGGCATTAAAAAACCGATACCGGGGGGTGTGGCAGTTCCTTTTTCTAAGAAAAAACCGGAAAGGGCCCAATATGGGGATTTAAAAATCTGTAAGCAAAATGAACGTGGCCCGGGACTTTAAAGAGGGACCCCGGCCCTCCGCCAAACATGGCCCCGTCACCATTTCCGGGGGCCTGGGAGAAGCCTCAGATGTGGTGGTCCATCCCGCCGGGCCCAGCAAACGGGGCAGCGCCCCGTGGCCGCATGCCATTGCAGCCAGTCAAAAGGCCCACCCCCCTCTGCAGAATGGAGCCTTTTTTTTTTCTCTTTTACATCAACCCCGGGCCAATGCTCCTGCTCCCTCGCTACTCATCTGGCCCCCACATTTGTTCCAGGGCAATTTCAAAAAAGACAAAAAAGTAAAGCATCCAACCATTCTAAAGGAATGCAGAACTTAAACCCTATACCCTGTCCCAAATTGTTGGGGCTGCAGTTTCCCCCCCCCTTTTCCCAAATTGGGGGGATTCTGCACTGTTCAAGAACAAAGGGTTTGTGCCGACCGAATTGGGGAGGGCCAAGCCGTAATTTCTTTTCCCAAAAAAGGGAGTTTCCAGCCCCTTTATAAAAAAGGAGAACAGAAGGGGGGGGCCAGTCCTTGAAGCATTCGGTTTTTTTCCAAGGTGAACCCGGGAACCCGAAGTCTGGATTGGGAACTACTTTTAGGGCCAGTACCCTACCTTTAAAAGGGGCCCCCTTTGGGAAATTTTTCTTTTCCGGCCCAAGGCACACCAACAACTTTTTCAGGGGAAACCCCCCCCTTTCTCCTCCAAAGTCGTCAAACTGCGGATCCGCGCCCAAAAACCCCCTCCTTCCCCCCCCACCACCACCAACCCCCCACCATCTCAGCCTCCATCCCTACCAAAATGGAAAAGGGGACACCCTGCCCCGCAAATTTTACACCTGGCTTGCCCCGGCAACGAATTTACACAGGGGAGGAACTGCCTGCGTCATTACAAGAAAATCGATGTGGGTTTTCCCCCCGCGCCAACTGCAAATCGGAACCATGGGACGGACAATTGGGGAGGAACATGGTGTCCGGCGGGAAACCGAGGAAAGGAAAGGTCCCCCTGGGTCCCTGCATGGCGCATTTAGGGCAAACTGGTTTGAAAAGGTTTCCCGAAGTTTTCCACAGATCTTCAAAAAATTCTGAAAATGGGCCCGGAAACTGTGCTGCACTTCAACCAATTTCCCACAAAGCCAAGGGAAAACCCCCCCTCAAGTTGCAGCGGCAAACGGCCCTCCCCAAAACACCGATAACGATGTTTTTCCACCTGTTTGGGGAAATTCCCCGCCTCACATGTTTGGGGCCGACGTAAAGAACAGAGAAAGGCCATTAAGATTTTTTTGATGTCCCCGGGAGACAGGGGTACCCCCCTTTGGGAACTTTAAAGTCATCCAGTGGGAGCTCATGCAGACACCTTTCTTTTTTTGAGGCCCCTTTGAGGGGCCACCCTTTTTTGTCAGTTTGCCAAACTACGGGATGAATAACGTCATTTCCCCCTGCTTCATGTCCTGGAACCCGATGCCCGGGAAAAAACTTCTTGGCAGGGGACGGAGACGTTTTGGGGGACTACATCCGCGGGCCAAAATGAATTTTCCCCTGGGGGACTGAAAATGGAGGGGGGAGTAGGACATTTTGGCCAAAAGCATTGTCCGGTGAAATGATGGGTTTTCTACCCCGGTGGGCAAGAGGGAGGAGCAGAGCGCTGGAGGAGGGAGATGGAGAAAGGGGGAAGAAAGAGGCAGATGACCCGCAAACCCCCGGGCAGTTTTAAAAAGGGAGATGGAGGCAGGGGGCCCCCCAAAAATTTACTTGTTTCAGATGGCCCGCAGCATGCTGAAAATTTTGCCTGGCCCGAAAATCCCCAATAGGGGCACAACCGGGAGAGGATGACTTCTGGCTCTCCACCCTATTGGGCCCTCGCTACCCCTTTTTCCCAAAAATTTGGAGCCTTTTTCCCGCTATTTTAGAGGGGGGGACAAACTCAAATACTGAGGGGAAAACCTCCGTAGTCAGTTTGGGGCCCCTGCCTAGGGGCGGCATCGGGCCCTCCTCGGCCGGTCCCGACCCGGGGGGGACTTCAGCGCCAAAAGTAACTAAATTTCCCCCCCCCTGCCGGGGGGAAAGGGGGGGGGTGGGGGCAGTACCGCCCCCATCAGCAGCAACCTAAGTTTGGAGTTTACTGAAGAGCAGGGTTCCTTCACCCGCCTAGTGGGGGAGGTCAAATCGCCACAGCAGCAAAAAGCAGGACCTGGGGCCCGACACTGAACCAACAGGGGGTGTCCAAATTGGACAGCACACTCGCCACCCCCAGTTAGAAGATCCCGGACTAATGGCGCCAAAACTGGATGTGTTTGGGCCCCAACTTTTCCCAGGGTTTGCATGGAGAAGCTGTCCTGCCCGGGCCCTAGAGGGCATCAACGGGGGGGTTTATGCAGCGGGCCCCTCGTTTCTCCCAAAGGAAACCCCTTGTTCCACGGGGGAAAAGGGAACGACGACCTTTTTCAAGATGAATTTAGGCGTGGACGGCCCGGATTTCCACACAAAACCCAAACCTTAGGCGTCAGAAATACATCAGCCATTAACGCCTCACCCAAACTGTGAGAAATTAGTCTGGGTTCAAACTACCTGCCTCAGCCACTATTCTGATGCTGGCACCCCGCCTGATGCCACACATCTGCTGCCGGGTTTCTCCATCTGCCCCCAAACCATCTTTACCAGGGACTGGTATTGCGCCCCACCTCCACACTCTGTCATTTTTGCCACTGTCTGATCTCATGCTGTTTGCTGTGGCTGCTGCCGTGACCTCCACACTGTGTCATTGTGCCACTCTCTGACCTCATGCTGTTGCTCCTGCCGCCGTCCCCCCTCCACTCTCTGTCTTTGGGTGCCACTCTGTGGCCTACTCCGTTTTTGCCCCTCCAGAATGTGATTGTGCCATGCCTGACCTCCTGTTTGCTGCTGTGGCTGCTGCCGTGAGCTCCACACTGTGTCATTGTGCCACTTGTGGCCTACTCCTGTTTTTTGCCCCCCCCAGAATGTCATTGTGCCACTGCCTGACCTCATGGTGCTGCTGTGGCTGCTGCCGTGACCTACACACTGTGTCATTGTCCCACTCTGTGGCCTACTCCTGTTTTTGCCACCCCAGAATGTCATTGTGCCACTGCCGGGACCTCATGCTGCTGCTGTGGCTGCTGCGTGACCTACAAACGTGTCATTGTGCCACTGTCTGACCTCATGCTGCTGCTGCCGTGACCTCCACACTGTCATTGTGCCACTCTGTGGCCTATTCCGGTTTTTGCCACCTCCAGAATGTCATTGTGCCACTGTCTGACCTCATGCTGCTGTGGCTGCCCCCGTCCACCTCCACACTCTGTCACTAATGTTGCCACCTGAGCTCTCAGCTTGTTTTTTCCAGCTTTCTCTGGCATGACTAAATCAGGCAACATTCCCGCTTCAGTTTTTTGGTCAGTTTTGCCCTCTTTAGTGCCCAGGGAATTTTATAGTTGAAGCGATTCAAAGAGCGGCGGCAGTCATGTGCGTGTCATACTAAAACACAACATTGTATGAAGACCAAACCAAGCTCCCTCTGCATATTTAAGCATGACACAAAGTTTCTACAGCACCCTGCAGGCTCTGTGCAGCCTGGAAATAACTTTTTTTTAACGTGATTCGTCCCGAAGTAATTCGGAACGAAGTTATTTTTTGCCGAGAAATTCGGCGAAGTGAACAAAACGAATTTTGGGAAATTCTCCCATCTCTAACAGTAATATAAGACAAATAAATGCCTCACTTAATTCACAAAAACATGTTTACAGCAGCAAGTTTAAGAATAGGAACAACAAACCACATAATTATTTGATTTCAACTTCCAAACATTTTTACGTCAGAGCCTTTATACCTGCTAGTTTATGACCTTAACCCAAGAAAATCCATTTATCTTGGTAAGCACAACAAATAAAGAGCATAGGTTGCATTGATCGTATGTACTTTACTTATCTCTAGAATATTTACCTGTGATCTGTGGTACAAAAATGGAAATAGGTCAGTGTGATGCACTGAAACAACATTTTGTCAAGGGTCCGGTATTAATCTCCACATGCAAGCATCAAAAGGATTCATTGAACATCAGCAAACTCAGGTGCAAGGGCTTTGTTGACTAGCTGTTCCTTTTTTTACTGGTTTATCGTAAATTATGTTTTATCTTTAACAAATTAGGACAGGGATTGAATTTCTTGTAGTCTACAAATATTTTTATTGTTGAAATAAAATAATGTTTAAAGGGAATCTGTCGCCAATTTTTTTTTTTTTTTAATTACTAAATAAAGCCCCTGATCCTTATTCTTTTCCTCTTAGCCATTTTTTTTTTCCTTTTGTAGATTTCTAAATTCTATTATGATTGGGGGAAGACATTTTTGCTTGCACTATTTTAAACACAGTGAGAAGAACTTTACAGAGCTTCATCCTAGGATTCTTAAGACAGATTTCCCCAAAAGACTTGAAAGGGAGAGTTTTTAGTTATCCCTGTGACCGGGGAAAGGAAAATCACTGTGCAGGGAGGGGGACAGTGACTATCTTCTTTGTGACGGGTGGATTTTTGGTATCTGTCCATTGGTGTCTCCTTTCGTTGACCTTGCTTTTACTGAAATGAGCACACTGCTGAAAAGCTCTCTAAACGAAACAGGAAGCGTCAGACTATTATTAGGGTTAGTGGCCAAAGTGAAAATTGCAAGACTTAAGAATTATTAAAAAATATTTAAAGTGATATGGAAAATTTAAAAACACATAACCTAAATTCCAAAAAAAATGTTTTTTAAACTTAAAAAGAAGTGAGTAAAAATTTTTTGATGCCCAAATTCCCTTTAAGGTGTTTTGTATATGTGTGTTTAACATTTTTTACTTTTATGATTTTTTAAATTTTAAATGTTGTGTGTATATTTCTATATGTTGTAGTGTTCATATGTTTATACAACTTGGTAAAATAGAAATTTCTAATTTTAATATATTTTGTAAATTCCTGTAATGCATTTGTTAAGAAAAAAAATACAGATAAAAACAAGGATATAATACCTGTTGATTTTTGTTTTATGAAGCCTTTAAATCTGTTTCCTCCCCACATAATATAGCCTATGATAAGTACCAATATTTGTAAAAGCTGCATTATTGTTATGCTGCTGTTTGCACATTGCAAAGTTCTATCCATATCTAAGTTTTAACAATATCCAGTCCTCAGTTTAAAGAGGTTGAGTGTTTTACCTGACTCCACAATAGTGTGATTGCATTTATTTTATACTCCAATAAGACATAACATTAAAACCACCTGCTTAAAATTGATTGAACCAGATGGGCTAGCTTTTCTGCCCAAGCTGAATATTTGGATGTCAATGACCTTGTCACCAGTTTACAGGTTGTCTTTCTTTGGGCCCCGATGGGGCTATAATCACTCCAACTGGAAAACGCAAAAAACCTGCCATTTTGGAGATACTCTTCAAATCCTGTTCAAAGTACTCTGACATTGTTACCAACATGTTCTATCTTCCTGCGGATTCTAGTACGCTGCTATGTACTGGGCCGTCCGAAATCCAAAAACAACCCCGGCTTTTGGCACAAAACTGAGCCAAAAACCACGGTATGGCGATGTTAAATGATGGCATTTTAACATTGCTGTGTAGACATAGCCTTATCTGTTTGTGTTCATTGAGCCATCTGCAAGAGATATGGTATTGCTGATAGGCAATGTGATATATATGGTATTACTTTGCTCATATGTGTAAAAAGTGGTAAACCCAAAACCCCAACAAAACAAAAAAGGAAGTAACCACGTTGCAAGGAAATAATTTTTGAAGTGTGTATAAATACAAAAAAGTCTCACCGATAGATGACTCGGCCAATGGACAGCTGGTGGAAGGTGACAGGTATAAAACAAACAGATCTGCAAGTAGACTGTAGTGCTCTCCACTCCCAAATGTTTTTAGAGAACCTTTTATGTCCTGTCTTGAGTTCTCTGACTAAGATTTTAAACTCATCATCAGGCAAGGAAAACATCCATAAAGATAAATTTCACATGTCGGCACTTCTTCCATAAAATCCAGAGTAACTTTATTGTAAACTTTAAAATTCCATGAAAAGCAGAAACACACGCTTACATGTTTCAGGCCAATCATCGGTCCTTGGTTACAATAAAGTTACTTGGGATTTTAAGGAAGAGGTGCCGACACGTGAAACTTATCTTTAGGGAAAATGATAGGTGCACAGTTGGTGAGGATTCCAAATGCAAGTTCAATCCAGAAGCAAGACAGTAATCGAGATAAGTGAAATTTAGGGGACAGTAGGAATAAGTGACGAATTTTAAATTTTTTTTTTTTCTTTTTTTAAATGATTAAATTTTAAATTAAATATATAAAGGGTTTTGTGTGCTTAAAGGTGTCTAAAGTCATCCCGCTTGCTGTGTGTTAGGGCTTTCGGAACTTAGGTGCATTTGTAATGCGCCAAATTTAAACGGCTATAATGGCTGGAAAAATAGATGTCAGTGAATAGAAAAATGATCCCCGCAAAACCTGTGGGGTGTGGCTTTTTCCCTTTTTTAGAATAAAGGGGGGACAGCAACAAAAAAAACTTCAAATTTTTAATGTATAAAAATTTAAAATTTAAAACTCAACATCATCTGTGGGTTATTTAATGTATAATTAGTTTTAGGTTCTATTTAATTTAAATACATTTTATAGGAGATACTTTTATAGTTTGGGATATTATATATTTTTATATTCATTTTATAAGATAACATTTTTTGTTAAATTTAAATAATTTAATTTTATATAGTTTGATCATTATCATAAATTGATTTTTTTATCGTACTGGTGTTAGTTGAGAAATATTGGACACTTTTTGCCGTAACAACAAAACTAGTTCCACTTTGACTACTCAGGCTCAGGCAGACGACATTGAAACAGATCTGCCTGTTTGAGCAGTAATGCGTCTACTTTTGCCGAGCCATATTAATATATGTGTCTAATATTACGAGTGTGGTGCAACACGCCCCCAGAACGTCCCCTCATGTTAGGCGCATTAAAAAGTGTTGTGTCTTGCGAACAATGCACCTAACACATGTGTTTGGTGCATTGCACATCACAACTCACTCACGTTTGGGGCATTTTAATGGCAGAAAAGCCTTTCATACATGTCTCCCTTAGTAGATGTCTCTGAATCTTCCCACAAACCTAGGCCTACTGCCATCCCTGACTAGAGAACCTTTATTCCTCAAACTGACTCTTAACCTATTCCTTAAAATATATCCGAGACCCCATGGGCAAAGCACTGTAGGAACTACACAAACACCAAATTGATATTCTCAAGGAATACAAAATTCTAGAACTTGGCCAAATAGGACTTAGACAAGAAACTACAATATAATTGAACACAATTAGACTAGAAAACAGACATCAACACACAATAATTTGACATATCAAGACTCGACAAGAGAACTTGAGGTATACATTGCAAGCAGACTGCCATACTCAAATGAGCTTTATACAGGTTAGGAGTACACTATAAATCTCTAAATATGCAGCCAGGTGAGCTGACCTACAAAGATGATGAACAGTTGCCATGAAACCACTCCAAACAAACACACACAAGAGAAGATAGACATAACATAAGCATCTTGCTAATCTAGTCAGCAGAAAAGAATAATTTTTGCCATTTGTAACAATATATTTTGTTTCTATGCAATTTACCAAAATTGTGGCAGGAAATTCTGGCCCAGTATGCTGTACTGATGTCAAGTAATTACAAACAGATAGCTTGCAGAACCCTAAGGGGTTGGATTTACAGATGGTTTTTGGATTTGAAAACTGTAAACTGACTGTCAACCTTTTACATTGACTTAAATAGAAAATCCGTGCAGTAGTTCACACTGCACACATTTTCTGCAAGTTGTTTTTATACACTGCCGCCGTTCCTAAAAACTTAGAACATGTTCGGTCCTCTGCCAGATTTTCTAGCGGAAGATGTGCATGTCAATGGTTGAGGGGGATGGGCGAATCCGCAAACCAAAGATAGAACAGTCCTCCTCAACCATGTGAAAGACAACAAAATACCAGGTTCTTTCATCAAAATCCATTCAGCATTTTCACACTGCTATGTGGACGCAGCCTTAAGGTGAAGATGATTACTGACAGAAGACCTCTGTGTCCACCTAGCGGGCTAATACCCATTTTTGTATAAAAATGGCAGTTTCTTTTCTGCCAGGTAGTGTTAATTGTTGTGTTAGGCTGGGAGACCTAAACTTCGACATACTTGGCCTGTTTTTTGTGCACAGCTCCTGGCGCAGCAGCAGAGAAATGCTAGGCCAAAATGCAGTGTTGGACAGCAAAAGAGTCACCTGTGAAAAAGTTGTGACTGTATCACTGTTGAAAACTGCTGATTGGACCTTGGATACTAAAGGTGCCCAGCAAATCCTGCTGCTGACTTGTAGATAGACAGCCTACGTGTAAAAGGTAATTGTGGTGGGCATGCTAAAAACAAGCTCCTACTGACAAGGGAAGTGAGTAAAAGTTTCCAGTGCAGAAATCGAGTTCTGAAAGACTCCTGGTGCAGGAGGTGGAACATCAAGAGTAAGTGTAACAATGCCGGTGGACTCCAAACAATTACCAATACAAATAAGTTCACCAGCAGTCAAATTTGGAGGCAATATGAAGTTTATTAGTAAAATTACTCACCACGAGATGATTTGGCCACGGACAGCAGGCAGACATGGACATTGAAAGATTTAGGGGGACATGTATGAAAACTGTCTTGGTCTACGACTTTTCTTGTTGCCCATAGCAACCAATCAGAGCGCCCCTATCATTTTCTCAGAGCACTATATGAAATGAAAGGGGAACTCTGATTGGTTGCTTATGGGAACTAAAGAAAGTCTTAGACCAAGACAGTTTTCATACATGTGGCCGTTAGTGGAGATTCTAATGCATGTAGACTCCAGGAGCAGAATTTTAATAATGATAACTGTCCCTAGTTAACTGTCTCAATGCTATCCCTCAAAAACAAGCCCTATGGCTAACCTGACATCGCCCTAGCAATTTTCACTTAAAGGAGTTGTCTCATTAATAGCTTTCAGCCTCTGTCTGTGAATGGGAGTTGAATTGAGGGGCGTGCTAGCTTCTCTGCCTCTTCCCCCCTCCCTCTTCCCCCTCCCCTCAGCACACAGGCAGCTATCCGCCATAACTTCGATACAGCAGGGGGATTGCTGCCAGAGTTAACCCTGTGTGTGCCTGCCTAGAGAGGTCTATGATTGCTAATAGCAGAACAGATGGGCTGCAAGTGTTCCTATACCCTCTGCTTAGCTTACATATCTCCACATCTCCAGCAACAACAAACAAACCCTCTCAGAACAGAGGCAGGGAAGCTGCAAAGTGTTACTCAGGATGTGTCCCTAGTACAGCACAGCATGAACTGTTCACAATCTGTATAGTATTATTATAGTTACAGCTCCACAGACATCATGATTATAGTAACAAACAGGGTCACTGCTGTCACATCTATTGATCAGCCTAATCTCTGCTCAATCTGTGTAGAGAGCAGGAGGAAGCAGGCACACACAGGGTTAATCCAGGCAGCATGGACATAGAAGCCAGAGTCCTCCCTCCTCCTCCCTACACTACAGAAGCATTCTGTGCGGGAGGGGCTCTCTGCTCCGACCTGACTTCAAAGGTGATGAGTCATTCAGACCTGACAGCCAGTAAGATAAGGATCAACAGGTCGGCTGCTATAGAAATTTGAGAAGCTGATGCACTCCTATGAACAGGGCTAGCTCAAAATCAGTAGGACATTTGTAATGAACATATATTGCAAAGCTGCTTGTTTTTTAAAGATCGTTTAATTAAAACCCAATCATTGTAGCGAGACAACCCCTTTAAGCTAACTATTAAAGGGGTTGTCTCCCTACAGAGTTTCATAGGATGCATGAATGAAATATTCGGTCACTTCCTGGTCAGACTGACTGTAATTTGCATACAGCTCTGTGGTGTATTCAACTCTGTGTTTTCATTCTGCTAATTAGTTAAGTTACTTCAGAAGCTCTCCAGAACTGCTAGCAGGAGTTTTTATCTGATCCCTCAAAGAAAAGCCCTAATTAGTGCTTTTTACTTTAGATAAATCAAGATTTTTACTGCTGGCCAGCACAGAGCTGCCGCGACCTGTGTGATGTCATCACTCACTGCTATCACTGCTATCACATAGAACAAACAGCAGGGGGAGAGATGTTTACAGGTCAGTCACTGAGGGAACAGAATAGCCAGGGAGGTGATATTCACTTGTATCTCCTTAAAAAAATGATGAACAAAGTAATATATTTGGAAAATGTCTTTATTTTGTGTTCCCTACATTTTGAAAGCTATTCATTGTAGCGAGACAACCCCATTAACTGTAATATAAGTATCTGAAGACTCAGCAAAAGCTGGGTAGGACCGAACAGAAATTAGACAAACACCAAGGGCGTCATGTTCCATTAGGGCTGTGACTTTTTTTGGTATATTTTGACGCCGTCTTCTCTATATAAATGAACTGTCATACACCAAAACAAGGCACATTATACGCCAGGCATGACACTTTTAAATGCACCTAAATTAGGCGCATCACATATGCTAGCAATGATATGCTGTGTGCCTTTTTTTTTCTATGCGCCTAAATTAGGCACTTCAAATATGCTTAACAATGTATGCCATATGCCAGATTTTTGACAGGTTCATTCATTCAGGTGCACTATACACTTTAATGCGCCTTAAACTGCTGTGGCAGTGCCTCTTTTCTGACATGTCACTCCAAATCTATAATTCTCAAAAGCTAGGTCCAAAACTTGACCAACAAGACTGAGACAAGAAATTGAGTCTAACACAACAGATTGACACTGGAAAGAATTAATAACCACAGCAGAGTTAGACAGGACCCAACCTATACTCTGCACAGAATACTCTGTTCAGCTATGTTTTATAGACTCCTAACAAGCTCAGGTGTGCAGTCCAGGTCAGCTAATATGCAAAGATCCTGAGCAGTTAACGTGAAACCATGCCAAACAAACCACAGACATAAGACAAACATAATACAGATTCCTGCTGGCCTAATAAGCAGGAAGGGAAAAAATGGCAGAAACACTTCTGCCATTTGTAACAGCAAATAGCATATGGTGCAAGTGCAGAGACCATGCTAATTTTAGGTCTTCATGCATAGTAGCAGACACTGAGACAGTGACCGTGTACTTATAGGAACTGCATCAAAACTGCCATAGCAGTTTCACTTCTGCCTTGCAGTGAGAACCACTACACATATAGCACTTGTATACAGTACATTTTCCTTCAAACCCGAAAGTTTAAAGTACCTCCTGCAAGTTAAGTGTTTCCAAATTCTGCAATGCAATAGACTGCATCTGCATCTCTTGTTGCAGCATCTCCACAAGGAGGCGGTCAGCACAAGACCTCCTGCTATGTCATCACAAGCCTGTAGAAGTAACTGCCCAGCAGCACTGGGGTTAATGCCATTGTACCTTTTTGTCTGCTACTGGAACTTTGTTTCAAATTTCCCGTTATTTTGTCCTGACAACAATCCGAACAAATAATAGAGACTAATTATAAGATAAGTCAAAGTATTTAAAATGATTCTGCAAGCAAATGATGTAGTATGTGTTTATGACTTCAATAATGTCACAAGCCCCAAAAATCCTGTAACTAAAACAACCAAAATATAAAAGGTAGTGTTCTAATATCTACCCTATCTCTGAACAAACTAGAATAAAATTAAATACGTGACTGTAAGATATTGCACAAACACTTTACCTATTATTCAAATGTATAAAATATATAAAAAATTAAAGCAAAGCATAAAATAAAGATATATAAAACATGCTTCTAAAATGACAAGAAAGCAATACTGTTTGCTAAATCAGTAACTTCCTTGTGTTTAATTCTTTCAACATGTCCTTATCATCAGAACTAACCTTTCATCCTACCTTGTCACAATTCCTCTCCCCGTATGCTCACACGTTAGAGATTTTGAACTTTAAAATCTTGAATTGATGTAAAGGAAATCTGCCTCTGAAATCTGTATAGCTTCCTCTGGATTACATACAGATTTATGTGCAGCTTTGTAGACAGATTTTTATTAATGCTAATCTTAAAGCAGTTTTTCAAAATATACTTCATATAGGTTTTCCTACTACTGTAATCCAAAACATTCATGTGTGATCAGCTCACCATTAATTAGAAACGCCTGGAGCAGAATGGAAACGAGGAAGCAATCTCCACACCCAGTTATAGAACAAAGAAGAAAGTCCAGCTTCAATCCAAGTGTTGCAAGTTAAAATAATCCAAAACTTTATTGTATATCTTTCAAAGCTAATATACATCATACACAAGTAGCAGACACGCTGACGTGTTTCAGGGTTACCCTCTTAATCATAGTGTAACATGTGAAAAGCACCTGCCCTCTTTTAGCTAAGAGCAATGTGATCACATGATCCAGCCTGCCTTAACCCTTTGATGGGTCTTCATACAGACACTAAAAAATAAAACACATACTTCTTTTTAAAAAAAAACAACATGATAAAATATGAATATTGAAAAATTAAGTCTCGTCTCTTATAAAGACCCTGGGGAAACCTAGTTGCCAATTTGTAGATCCACCATGCCTCCCGACTGAGAAGCTTTTTTGGTGGTCCCCTTCCCATATGGGTCTAATTGCCTTCTCAATACCTGAAAAAGAAAAGCTAGATGTACTCCCACCATGAATTTCCGAGAAACACTTTGAAGCCATTGAAATACTCACATGATGTGATTTATGAATGTCCGATAAATGCCTTCATATCCTAACTTTCATTTCCATGACAGTACAGATAGTACAGTTTACAATCAGAACAAGTTATTAAGTAGACCACGTATTTTGTTTTGCAGTTGATATGCAAGGATGTCAAATGACTCTCCACTTACCATGAACTTAAAATTATTTGTTACATGCAAATAATTACAAGCAATGCAACGATCATGGCCACACTTGTAAGAGTCCTTAATAGCAAGCCACTGTTTCATGCAAGGTTCCCTAGGGGTGATCAAACTGGGTGATAAAATTAATCCTAGAGTACAACCTCTCCTAGGAACAAAACAAATATTCTGTTTTCTGATGATATTATCCAGATTATTCTGTATAAATAACAATGGAAGATTTTTAAAAAAAATAGATATAATATCATTATATTGAGGACTAAACATAGTCGAAAAAACAACCGCATAGTCAATTACTTGTTTGTGTTTTGATTTATTTCCTAACAAATTTTTTCGTGGCATAAAGGAAACTTTCTTAACTGCTCGATCCAGACTCCATTGTGGATATTTACATTCCTTTAATCCACTACAAACTTCTCTTTGACATGATCTATAATGAGCCTCTGAAGAACAGTTACGCTCAATCCTGATAAACTCCCCTAAAGAGATGTTTCTCACTACATGCGGATGAGAAGACGTGGCCTCCAAAATGGAATTCCTGGCTGTCTCTTTTCTATATGGCAAAACACCAAGGAAGACATGCATGATTGGGCTTTTCACCCTTTTCTGCCATAAAATGCGCCTAAGTGAACAGGCTACGATGTCTAATGCACCAAACAACTGTGTTAGGCTCATTGTTCGTAAGACTCAACACTTTTTAATGCACCTAACATGAGGGGGCGTTCTGGGGGCGTGTCACACCGCACTCGTAATATTAGACACGAATATGAATGTGGTTTTGCAAATGTAAAAGCATTACTGCTCGAACAGGCAGACCTATTTTAATGAGGAGTCGAAGTGGAGCTAGATTTGCTGTTAGGGAAAAAAATATCCAATATTTCTCAACTTACACCAGTACAATAATAAAAAGTTATTAATAATAATTAACACATTTTATGAAATTAAATTATGAAAATTTTATCATATAAAATTTATATAAAAATATATAAAATCCCAAAAATATATAAATATCTCCTATAAAATATATTTTAAATTAATAAAATCTAAAAGGAATTTTATATTAAATAATCCACTGAGGATGCTGTTCAGATTTTTAAACTTTTAATTTTTACTAAATTAAATTTGAAATGTATTTTTGCTGCTCTCACCCTTTATTCTACATACAGCAAGAGCCAGCACACCACAGGTCTGGCTGGGACCTGTGGTCCATCAAGCAAGATCAGTGTCATAGTTTCTATTCACTGACAAGCTATTCTACTGTAATGACTTTTCTTTTATTTCCAGCTTATCTATAGCCTTTATACAAGTAATGGAGCATTACTTGTACGCCTAAGTTCCGTAATGCGCCAAACACACAGGCAAAGTGCACAGAACTTTAGACCGTTTATGAACGTACAAAAACACTTTCATACATTCAGGTACATTATACACTGAAAAATAGATGAGAAAATGAACTCCGATGCACCTAGTTCCATACATATCTCCCCAACTCTTCCATTGTCACCATCAAACAGTGTGATGTCCAAAAAATGTACCTAAGATTCGTATCATTCAAATGTGAATTTTAGATTAATATAATTAGCGTTGATGTAATTGCCAAATTTCAGAGCCACTGTCCTGGGTCCCCCCCACACAAGGAGAGGGTTGTCTATCTAATGACCATACCACCTGAAATAGGGGAGAAACATACAGTGCTCCGAGAATAGATATCTCTCCTCCCAGGCCGACATGTATATGTTGACCAGGGAAGGAGTATCTAGTGCCCATCAATGCTCCACAGCACTGCAGAAAGAAACATTCATCAAAAGGGAAATAGTTATTTTTCAATTGAAAATCTACTGCCAAAATGATGAATTCATTGACCACTTCAGAATCTAAGCTGAAGCCTACAGGTGACCTGCTCCTGATGTGGGGGGAAAGTGGAGCCCAGGACAGTGGCTCTGGAATCTGGTAATCACATCAATGCCAATAATATCTAAAATTCACATTTGAATGGTGTAAATCTTCGGTACATTTTTTGGAGAAGTTTTTAGTAGATTAACCCCTTCCCGACATTGAACGTATGCATAGGTCCTGGCGATCGCGCGGGCTTGCGGGCGAGCCGCGCACGATCGCGACATGGGACCAGCGATAAATTACCGCTGGCTTTATGCCGCATCACCCCCCGGCCGGAGTGAGCTCCATTCGTGGGTGTTTAACCCCTTAACTCCGATGGTCAATTAAGATCGTCGGAGCTAAGTTGCAGGTAGGAGGAGGAAGCCCCTTCTGCCTGTTCCTCGGCGTGCTGCTGCACGTTAGTGCAGCAACGATCTCTTACCAGACAGCCCTGGGAACTGAAAATCACTTCCTGGAGCAGTCTGTGACGTCACGATGCCCACAATGCATTGTGGGCATCGTGACTGACAGTTATCATGGCGACCAGTGCATAGCAACAGTGCTTTGTACTGGCCTGACTTCTAACAGCAACCTTCAGAAGATCTGAAGATTGGTGTTATAAATCCCTCTGGGGAAAGTAAAAAAAAGTGTAAAAAAATGAAAAAAAGTAAAAAAAAAGTGAAAAAAGTAAAACACAAACACAAAATAAAATAAAAACACGTACACCGCCCTTTTCCCCTTTACAGACGCCCCAAAAAAGAACAAGAATAAATAAAGTACCCATATTTGGTATCGCTGCATGCGTAATGACCTGTCCTTTAAATGTGTCATATTAATTAACCCGTACGGTGAACACTGTTAAAAAAAAATTAAAAAAACAATAAAAGAGTTGCGTTTTTTTGTTCATCCTGCTGCCATAAATGGAATAAAAAGCGTTTCAAAAACTCATATAAACACCAAATTTGTTCCAATTAAAACGTCAGTTCTTTCCCCCCAAAAATTAAAAGTCCTTACACCTCTCTGTATACGGAAAAATAAAAAAGTTATGGCTCTCAGAAGATAGCGATGCATAAAAATTGTTTTACACAATAAAAACATTTTTTTTTTTTTAAGTGCTTCATCATAAAAAAAAATAAATAAATTGGGTATCGCCGTAATTGTATCGACCCACAGAGTAAAGCTAACTTGTCATGCATACTGCACAGTGAGCGCTCTTAAAAATAAAAATAAAAAACACTCCTAGAATTGAAGTATTTTCGTAACCCTGCCTTCCAAAAAACAGATTTAAAACTGATCAAAAAGTCAAAAGTCCCCCAAAAAATGATACCAATAAAAACGTCAACTCATCCCACAAAAAAGAAGCCCCTACACAGCTCCGTACACAGAAAAATAAAAAAATATGGCTCTCAGACTGCTATGATGCAAAAACGTGTTTTCCTTTTTGAATAAAAGTGTTTTTATTGTGTAAAAGATGAAAAAAAAATATACAAATTTGGTACTGTAATCGTATCGACGTGCTGAGTAAAGTTAGAATGTCATTTATACCGCACGGTGACCGCTGTAAAAAATAAAAATAAAAAACACTACCAGGAATGTTGTTTTTTTGTTCAAAATGCCTCACAAAAACCTTAAAAAAAAGTGATCAAAGCGTCATATGCCCCCCATAATGGTACTAATAAAAACGTCAATATCCACAAAAACAAGCCATAATCAGTCCGTATACAAAAAAATAAAAAAGCTATGGTTGTCAGAATTTGGACAACATAAAAACGCTCTTTTTTATATAACTATTTCTATTGTGTAAAATAATAAAACATAAAAAAAAACTATATAAAATTTATATCATTGCAATTGTACCGACCACATAGTAAAGTTAACCCGTTTTTTTTCTCATACGGTGAACATTGTAAGAATGAAGCCCAAAAAACAATGGCGGAACTGCGTTTTTCCGCCCATTTTTATAGCCCAATACTGAAAAAAAAACAATGGAAACCCTGTGCGGACAAAATGTACAGTACGCCCCTAGATGAGATCCCTGAGGGATGTTGAATCCAAAATGGGGCAACTTCTGGAGGGTTTCCCCTGTTCTGGTACTTTGGGGGCTTTGCAAATGCGACATGGCCCCACCAAAATCTGCGTTCCAAAAGCCAAACACGCTCCCTCCCTTGTACCCCCTGCCATGCGCCCAAACAGCAGTTTACACCCACATGTAGGGTATTGCCGAATTTGGAAGAAATTGCGTAACAATTTTTTTTTTCCAGGATTCCTTGTAAAAATGAAACATTTTCAGGTAAAATTGCAGTTTGTTGGAAAAAAATAACATTTTTAATTTTCACAGCTTAACACTAAAAAAAATTGTGAATCACCTGTGGGGTCTATATACTCACTGCACCCCTGGATATATTCCTGAATATATTCTGTAAGTGGTGTAGTTTCCAATATGGGGTCTTTAAGGGGTGTTTATTAAATTTTAACACCTTAGGGCGTCTGCAAACCTGAAATGGCGCCTAAATAAAGTCGGTATGAAAATAAGACCCCAGACGCTCCTCCTACTCTGGGGCTTGTGGTTGAGTCAAATCGCTTACTAGGCCCACATATGGGATATCTCTGAAAATGGCACAGTCTGGGGAATCAATATTAAGTTGCATTTCCCTGATCACATCTACCGTGTTCTTGTGAATAATGGATAAAAATTTAAAATCTGCAAAAAAAAGTGAAATTTTGAAATTTCACATCCACTTTGCTTTAATTCTTGTGAAACACCTAATGGGTTAACAAACTTCCTAAATGCTGTTTTGAATACTTTAAGAGATGTAGTTTCTTAGATGAAGTAATTCATGGGGGTATCTAACATACAGGCCAATCAAAATCACGTTAGAACTGGACTGCTCCCAAAAAAAATGTATATGGCAAATTTTCTTGAAAATTTTAAAATTACAACTAAATTTCTAAGCCCCCTAATGACGTAAATAAAAAAAAGACATTTAAAAAAAAGATGCCAACCTGCAGTAGACATATGGTTGATGCTGGTTATAAGCTATTTTGAGTGGAATAACTATTTGTCTTACACACAGAAATTTTTGAAGTTTGAAAATGGTAAATTTTTCAAATTATTCACGATACTTTGATATTTTTCACAAATAAACAAGGAATTTTTAGACCAAAATTTGTTACTAACTAAAAGCACACTGTGTCATGAGAAAACAATCTCTGAATCACATGGATAGGTAAAAGTGTCAAAAAGTTATTCTCATGTACAGTGACACATGCCAGATTTAAAAAATGGGCCTCTGTCAGAGAGGCCAAAACTGGCTCCGGCGGTAAGGGGTTAAAGGAAGGTAAATATCCAAAATTGCGTCTGGATCGAGCAGTTAAGAGAGTTTACTTTACGCCACAGGAAAATAACTCAAAATGTAAATAGGTTTGTGATGCAGTTGTTTTTTCAACTATATTTAGTCCTCAATATAATGATATTATATCTATTATTAAAAAACATATTCCGCTGTTATTTATACAGAGCAATCCAGATAATATCATCAGAAAAGAGAATATTTGTTTTGTTCCTAGGAGAGGTTGTGCTCTAGGATTGATTTTATCAACCAGTTTGTTCACCTCTAGGGAACCTTGCATGAGACAGTGGCTTGCTAGTAAGGGCTCTTAAAAGTGTGGCTACGATCGTTGCATTGCTTGTAATTATTTGCATATAGCGAATACTTTTCTCATATCAACTGCAAAACAAAATACGTGGTCTACTTAATAACTTGTTCTGAGTGTAAAGTACTTTATGTAGGTTGTACTACCACGGAATTGAAAGATAGGATACGCAGGCACTTATTGGACATTCATAAACTACATCATATTGGCATTTCAATGACATCAAAATTTTGAAAGGGGTGGGAGTACATCTAGATTTTTTTTCAGGTACAGAGGAGGTAATTAGACCCGTACGGGGAGGTGACCACCGAAAAAAACCTTCTCAGTCGGGAGGCATGGTGGATCCATAGATTGGCAACTAGGTTTCACCAAGGTCTTAATAAGAAGCATGACTTAAAGGGGTTGTCTCACTACAAAGATTAGTTTTCAACATGTTGGGATCACTAAATAAAGATGTTTTCCAAATATATTGCGTTGTTCATTTTTTTTCTTTGTTAAGGAGCTACAAATGATTTTATCACCTTCTGTGCTCTCTCTGCTTCTCCAAGTGACCAACCTGTGTACTTCCCCCCGGCCGTTTGTTCTATCTGATAGCAAGGAGTGACATCATCACACAGCACAGAACTCCAGACAGTGAGAGCTTGTTTGTTATCTGATCTTTCAGACAAAAGCCAGTAATTACTGCTGTTCACTTTAACTCAGAAGCTTTCCTGGTCCTGACAGCATGAGATTTATCTAATTAGCAGAAGTCTGAATACACTGAGCTCATATGCTAATTACAGACAGCTTGACCAGGAAATGACAGAGCAAAGCAGCATTATTTCATTCATGCATCCTATGAAACTTTGAGATGAGAAAACCCCTTTAATTTTTCAGTATTGATATTCTATCACACTGTTTTTTTAAAAGGAGTGTGTGCTTTGTCAAGTTGGTAATTTAAGGAAAAAAACCATCAAAAGTCTGTTTCATCATTACATTCTTATTAAGCTCATCAGATAATTTGTTAGGGTGCTTTAACACGGTGCGGTTGTGTGGCGTTTTTGTGGCGTTTTTGACGATGCGGTTTTAGATGCTAATGAGCCCTTTGCGTTTTGTGATGTGAAAACCGGGCCAAATCCTTAATGAATGTTGCGTTTTTCAATTGGCAGAACCGCACTAATTAATGAGTCTTGCGTTAGTCTGCGGCAGCAAAAACGCATTGGAGAAACGCAATGTTGTTGTGGGTGAATCAAGCAGGAAACATGTGCTGCCAGCAGGAACTTGGATCTGTCACATGACAGGAGAGAAGTTAAGAAAGAAACCCAGGCATGTCGTGCTCCAGGAGGATGTCTATAGACGTGTCTCTTCTGATTTCATTAGTAAGTAAACTTGTCGATTTGCAGTTTCATGGGGGCATGCCTTGTAATGTGTTTGTTTTCTCTTCTGACATTGTGTGTGGGTGGCTTGGGTGTCCTGACACAACTAAAGCAGATCATGTAGTCAGCCTCTGGCTAATCTCTTGGCTGTCTTTGTAAGCAGTAAATCAAGCTGGAATCTTTGCAAGAGATTGGAAGGAGGATTGCTCGCTCAGCTTCCCTCCTGGCCAAGCATACAGACAGATCTTTCTGGTTCCCCTGTCCTTGTAACCATGTGCTCCATCCCCTTTCTAGATCTGTTTATTTGCCCCAGTGTCTGGTCGCAGATATGGATCGCACCAAACTGCAGTGACTTTCTAACTGCGTGCAATGTGAATCACGTAGTGGCGTTTAGGTTCAAGATCCCTGCTGGGTGTTTACTTTGCGGCCCTTGGCTGCGTCTGTTTCCAGATTAGCCTGGTATTTCCTTACGCGGCGTTGCCGACAGGCCGAAGCCCAAGACACCGTTTTGTTATATCCATGTAAAGCGCAGTTCCTCATTGTGGGCAGTGTGAAAGTCCAAGCACTCGGTTTGGATCTGGCTCGGGCTCCGCAGGGTCGGCCCAAGAGTGTGAGCTCTAAAGCGGCTGGACCATGGATTTCCAAGCATGTGTGACCAAGCCCATAAAAGAGGCCTCTGCTACCTAACCACTTTGAACTTGTCTGCAGCCATGTTTTTAAGTTGCCATTTAAATACATTTCGACAGCTGTGTCTCGGTACTATCTCACTGACCCATGGTCCATTTCCAAAGTGCATACGTATTTTTCAACGTACGACTTCTGGGTGGTTTGTGTACACTTTAGGTTCGTTCCCCACACTGCCATCTCTGGCCTGTCTGTCTGTTTGCTTGTGGGTACATTGCGCCCGCGGTCCCCGTGCGGCCTGTTTGTCAATACGCAGTGTATTTTGGCATTTGCACTCTGCAGCGTTCAGACAATCATTCCGGCGTCCTGACGAGACCTGGGCCACAATTGAAATTTCAGGGTTGGCATGGGGGAGTTTGCCATTAATGGGCCGGGCCCTTACCTCCCGGCCTGTCCAATATTCCCTGATTGTAGACCATATGTGACTGGAGGCATTGCCCGCTCTCTTTGGCCCTCTCTTCCAAGGCTAATTTGACGTCTCCACTGGACCGGACGCAGGAAACATTTCTTGGCATTACCGTTGCAAATGTGCCGGCTCAACCTTCCTCCAGTGTGACCAATGCACAGTTTAATGTCCATGCAAACTCCATCATGTGTTCACATAATCTTTTAGGGAATTGCCCAGCAGGAAGGCAAAACTCCCAGACTTTGTCCGGACTGGTGGCCCAATCATTTGCTGCATTGTGGTCAATGCTGGCACAGTTAAGACGGTAGGGGCGAGATGTGGCATTTGCTTCCTCTCCTGAGGAAGAGTGCTAACCTTATCTTTCACTGCCACATTTCCAAGTAAATTTGTGCCGGCTTTGAAACTAGTAATATCAATGTCAGTGTACACCCCTCGTTAAGGGTGTGCACTGTACTTGCCAAATATCTTTGCCACAGAACTGGATTGACAGTCCAAACTTTGCTCCTGCTTGCAAATCCGATTTGGGGCAATGACCATCAGCCGGAACAGGAAGTTTGGAAAGGACACTGGACAAGTGCTTAGTTTGTGATTGTCAGTCCTAATGTGTTTCTTTCACTTTCTTCACTCAAGGTGCACGATCGCCCCATCTTATGGGACACAAAATTGAAAGTCTACAGTGATCGTCAGTCGCGGGATTATGCCTGGTTAGAAGTTTGTCAACGACTATTTCCGGACTGGGATACCCTGCCAGAAAAGGAGCACGCGGTTTTGGGTAAAACTTGAGTTGTGCTCATTCTATAGGCTGGCGGGAATGGTGGTGGACATGTTTGGGGCTGCAAGGGAAGGGCGTTTTCAATGCTGTGTAATTTCCATAGAAAACCATGCGAAAAATCGCTGGCGTTCTGCTCGGGATTGCTTCAGGAAGGATCTGGCAGCGCAACAAAGAAGTGGCTCGTCCCCATCACGGCTCAAACCGTACCAGCACTTTGAGGAGCTTCTGTTTCTCAAGCCTACCTGACAGCTGCGTCCGTAAGTGAACTGGCCACACCTGCCTAAACCATGTTTGTCCACTTCCAAACTGTCTTTACCATGTGCGTCAAGCCACCCCGAATTTCCTGTAAGTTCCCGCTTTGGCCAACATGGGGGTTTGCGCACGGCCCCAGGGGCACTCGTTTCAGGGTTCGTGGATTTTCATATTGTGGCTCATGCCAGAATTGGGCTGCGAGGGGAACAGCATTTCAATAACCATCACGGGCCGCTATTTGAGGTGGTCCTCCCCCCTAATGCCATTTGCAGGGACCTGTGTGCCCAATGCGGCTGCTGCCTTTCCCCAGCCAATGGAAGCATCTCGAAATAGTAGGCAACAATCATATTGTTTGGCGTTTTGGTCTGGTAAACAATTTTTGCCTTTTGGATGGGGCAAATCCGGGAGCCCAGGAGGCCTTCTTGCCCCCATCATTGGGGATTCCCCCTTCTTGACTATTTGAAAAACACATTGCTTGTTTGACGGCCAGACTACAGTATACTGTTGCTTGCACAGGTGCACTCTAGGCTACTGCCTCCTCTGTCCATTTCAGCAAGCTGTTCTCAAACTATCTTTTCACCCCAAATGTATTAGCCGGGACGAAATCTGCCCTGTGTGTGACTGTTTGCTGAATCCACCCCCAACCGGCAAAACATTGTCGAACAGTAACTCTGCTAACGAAGTGCCCTTGTTTAGTTTGCAGTATGTTCTCGCTTTCTCCTACTCTGTGTCCATTTCCTTCTCCCAAAGGTTGCATAGTTTGGGGCTCGCATTGTCGAAATGTCCAGTAACAGGATGGACTTGGTCTTGTTGGGACGCCAGCACTAGTGTTGAGGTGGGGTCAGTGCAATGCTCGGAATTGGGGGGCCTAACAGGTTTGCCCAGTGCCCTGGGTCGCCTGTTTTGGATTTGTTAAACAACCAGGTTTGGAGACACGCATTACCGGACTCATTTGGCCTTGGAAAGTCCCACATTTATCGTCCCCAGTTGGATGCAAGCTGCAGGCCTACTGGCCCTGTGGTATCCATACCCTCTTGAATGTGAAAGGGGCTGCTTGTGGGTTTTGTGGGTGCTTTGCTGTAAAGGCTGGTGCCTCAAGCTTTGACCTGCGGGGTTTTCAATATTTCCCGTTGCGAATGGCCTCGCCCACCGTTTCACACCCACAGCCACTGTAAGGTCTATGTTTCTCAAAATTCAGGGGACCAGCGCTGTGTTCCAAGATGAAGTATGGGGGGTAATGATGGGTTGTGCAATTTGGGGGGGCTGGCCTTTCGTATTGGCCGAAAGTCCAGATTTGGGATTCCCTTCGTTTGACGGAACCCCAACCGATTACTGTGGTGTGCAACTAGGTCCCCTTTAAAATGCAACTGGCCACTATTTGCATGGCCCACTGCTTTCTTACTTGTTTGCCTTTATGCTCATAGGACGGAGGGCAATGTGTCTTCTCAGCAAGAAGACCGGGTGACTGCCTCAGAGGAAGAGCTGCCAGAGCTTGAGATGGTCGAAGACATTGCAGAAGATGCTGGTTCGGCAGAGCAAGAACCGCAGACATTGCCCGAAGTTGTCAGTCGATGTGGTGAGCAGGAGCTACAGGTCCCTGCGGAGGGTGTATCAGCCACCAATACCTCCACCATGCCGAGGGCTGCCTCCGCTTCACGGAACACACGCATTACCAGCAGCCAGCATGGCCCCTTGGAGGTCGAGGCACTGGGTTTGTTGCGTCATGTCTCAGCCATGGACATGTATGACTCCTTTGGAGCCACTGTTGCTGGACATTGTCGCTCTATTCCAGTGTTACACCGCAATGCATACATGACTTTTGTATTATCTTTGGCAGATGTATTTTCTGTGTCACATAATCTTCCAGAGGTCGGGGCCTTAATTTCTAAATTCCGAGATTTTGCATGGAGTGTTTCTCGCAGCCCCACATTAATCCCAGTCGGTGTGGCCAGGGGGAATGCACCCGCCACATCCGCTCGAGTTGGCTCGCGCTCCAATTATGTGCCCTATGCAGTTCCACCACCAACGGGATGACGTGCACAGTCCCCAGCTGCCAGTGTACCAACCTTGTACCTTGAATGGCTTAATTCCTCTCCCTGGCCCGCGCACTTTGCAGGGCCCAGTGGAATGCAAGGCAGTAATCGGGCACCCGCGCCTCACCCACCACTAAGCTTCTATTCCGGTGGCACAATCTCACGGCAAATCCATCTTTGGATCATGATCTGCGCCCCTCTGGGGCTTCAAATGTGCCCTAACATGTGTCCACAAGTTCCCCCAGCCTTTTGTTTGTGTTCGCGGGGGGGGGGAGGACAGCGACGTTGGGGGTTTTTTTTGGGTTCCCGGGAGTGTTTACAGGTTTCTATTTTGGGTGGGCCAAACTACCAAATGTCTAAACATGTTTCCTCACGGCTAGTCGGGCTCAACGGGGTTTATGTCCGCATCGTGGCTGGCAATTTTTCCCCGCCTCGAAGGTTTGTAACTGACAAGCTTGACCACAGCGGGCTATGGCCACCATATATTGTGCAGCTGGTGTGTGGTAGTAGATCCAGTCGGGCACTATGTTTCCGTCTGTTACATTATCATCCTCAAGTTTTTTGGCCCGATTCACAGCCCTTTTTGGAGAGAGTCCATGACTTGGCTTCCAGGCACACGGCAATGCCGTCCAGCACATACACGTTGGTGCTCCAGTTGAGCTGGATTGACCAACTGGAGACACGGTGCAAACTAAATGTGGGCAGAGAGCACTGCTTAGGGTTCTCAGGTTAGCCATATCCCTTCCTGGCAAATGGAAATTTTGGAATCCAAGTGTCACGAAGGTGAGGTTGCTTGGCTACAATGTATTTGCAGGGCTTAGCTGCTACTCGGGCCCCAGAGCACTGTTAAGGTTTGGGGGAACAGCAAGAATAATGTTTGTCCTTAACTACTTCCAAGATGGTTCGCCCTTTCATGTTTTATGTTGACATTTGGCTTTGCAGCAAAGCCCTTATTTTCAGGGTTATTTCAAGATAGCGCAGTACCTCTTTAAAGAAAATGGGGCGTGCCTGGTGCACAACACAACGCTTCCCCTACCTCAAGTGTGTGTTTGTAGCAAATAAGGCCTTGGCACTAGCGGGCCACTTTGGTGACATTCCCTTTATGTTTACCTTTTGATCAGGGCACCTTTTGCACTGTTCGCACTGACAGGGGGGCCAAACTCCTGATTTCATTAGTCGCCACATTTTACATGTTTGCAATTGTTTTCGGCCAAAAGCGCCCTAACCTTGTTTTTGCATGAGAATTACTTTAGTGGCTCGACCTATGTTTGGTCCTGTAATGTTTGTGTTTGTTTACCTCAACTTTAAAATGTTGCACTTTATGGCCTATAAGACTGTGATCTTCCAGTAAAGCCAAAGTTACAAAATCTGCTGTGTTTGTTTTCTTGTGTGGGGGAATCCAAAGCTGTTGGAAACAGTCCAGCAGGCCGGTAGTGTTGCCGGCAATTTAACCATCCAAACCCCAGTCATAATTCCCTTGTTTGGGAGGCCACAAACATCATGATGTCTGACCCTCGAAACAGGAACCGACTGCAGTCTGTTCCGGCCCCAAAGTACTTCACGACACCCCGCTGCTGAAGACTAGGTGTGGGGGATTAGGCTACACTTGCTAACCGGGCCGCAAAGTGGCCCAAGGTCAGCAGGAGAGCCGTGACAGGTAAGCGGACTGCTGCGAACTCCTGAAGGTATAATCCGTTGTTGACCCAGAGATAACACCGGACATTGGGGCCAATGAGGCATTAGGCCGGGCCCAACCCAGGAGCATTGTGGCTGCTTAGGGAATGCAGGTAGGTGTGGTCCTGATGTCTCCGTTGGCTTCACGGGGGGAATTCAGGGATGTCAGTGATCGTAGGCAGGGTATGACTGGCAGTCAGCTGTTGCCAGGGATCACATTGAGTCTTATCCCTAAATGCTTTCATGCCTGCTCACATGTGGAGCATGGGTTGGGTATCCCCGAATTGGAGATTGTCGTCCTGCCAACTGGTCTACGCCCGTGCATATATGTTGACTGTCCTGTGTCCCTCAGGCCCAAGTTGGTGTGCCTTTATGCTTCATTCCACCCCTCCCCCCACATCCCAAAAGCCATGGATGTACTGCTTTGACACTAGAACATTGGCCTTTGTAGACACATTCTAAAGCAACTGTGCAGGGACGGATAACATACAGTTTATTTTTATAGTTTTATTTTGTTATTGGGTTGGGTGTTTGGGCCAAAATGTTTTTGAATTGCTCCCGAATGGCCCAACCATCATTGAATTGTGTATTTCGCCCATAATTTACAGGGACATGATTGGAAGTGAAATTTTGGACCACATCACCATGGGCGGGCTCGAGCACGCGCAACATGTTGTGCAGTACACAGCATGCTTTCACCACCCTGTCCACATTGCTGGTCTGTAGGTATATTGGCGTGTGGAACACGCGCCACTGACTGGCCAGGATGCCAAAGGCACATTCTACAAAGCACCGGGCCCTGCTGAGTCGGGCATTGAATAAACACTTGGGCACAGTCAGTCCTCGCCTCGAGTAAGGCCTCATGAGGTGTGGCTGCAACGGGAATGCCTCGTCGGCCACTAAAACATATGGCAACGGCAGGGGATGAGGTGGAATGGGCTGGGGTGGGGTAGGGTCTGGAGGTTAGCCAATATCCGCCGTCCGATAATGGAGGCATCCAACACATGTGAATCAGCTGTACTGCCGTAAGCACCCACATCGATGGCAACAAAACGATAGTTTGTATCCGCAACAGCCATCAATATGACCGAAAAATATTTCTTGTAGTTGTAGAATTGTGTGCCTGATTTGGCAGGCTGTCGTATTCTAATGTGCTTCCCATCGATTGCACCAATGCAGTGAGGGAATTGCGCTGAATCCCTCTTCAATTGCCAACCATGTCTCGACGGAAGGCTCCGGCATCCATTCGGGTTGCAGAACCTCCCACAGAGTCTGGCATGTGTCCGACACAATACTTGAGACTGTTGAAATCCCCATTCTAAATTGAAAATGCAGAGACACAAAGGTGTCCCCAGTTGCTAGGTATCTAAACGAGAAAAAAGGCACACAGATAGTTAGTCAGCGGGTTTCGGGGGATGCAAAGCGACTTGGAGCCAGGACAGACACCTAGCCACAAATAAGTGTGCCCCGGACTTCCGGCTCATTTCCCCCCCACCTTGAAGCGTGCGCAAACGTGGAAGACCGCAAATATTGGTTCAGGTGGCAGCATCTCAGCCATGCACATACTGTACAACTCAGCGGCCGAGTTTCAAAGTTTTGACATTGGAAAGGTGGGAAAAAGACAAGCCGTCAAGACAGTGCAGCCTGTAGGACTAATGTGTTGAGCCATAGGAAGGGCAAACACCCCACTCATGCAGCAGACAATTGTCCTCAGTTTATGAAACCAATTCCTTCCAGAATCAAAGCTGGCAATTGCCCAAATCACTGCCTCAACCACCCCTCTCCCCAATCCGCGACAATAGGTAAATTGCTAAATGATTCTGCTCCTTCGATGCCTTCAAAACCTTGCGGAACTCTTTGAGTAACCTCACCATGACAAGTTGCTCGGGGTGCGAATTCCACATTCTCCCTGCTCGACCCGTAAATAATCCCTTTCTATGTTTGGTTTGAAACTTTCAGGACGGAAGACGGAGAGGAGGCCCCCTTGTTCTAGATACATGCCGGGGTCGAAATACATGTTGGCCCCGATCTCGCTATTGACCTTGGGTGGATTAAGACATATTTATTAGGGCCCCCTGCCGCTGGGTTAGCTCCAAAGTAAATTCATGGAATCAGGCTAATCTTTCTGGGTATTGCAGTACACCACGTGTGTTTCATATTTTGTTGGGCCACCTTTCTACCTGTTCCAGCTCGACAATGTAATTCCCGTGAACTGGTGCCACCAACTGGACCCAATATTCCATGTGCGTTGGAACCAGTGACTTTGAGAACGGGAAACTAATGATCTCATCATGGGCATCCCGGCCCCTTTTTAATGCACCACATGATCCGATAGGCCTTGCCAGCTGCTGTGTGACCCGGGCTGCTCCAAAAAAGTTTACAGTGCCCCGGGATTCCAAAGGCCTTCTCCATGTTCCTTTGATTTGGCTTGTTCCGATTTAACATGTAGTCATGTAATGGATTTTTACACCACATGTGCATAAACGAAGATTTATCTGTATTCGACCTCATCGACCAATTATCTGGCCAGGCCTCCAACTTCTCAAAATTAATTTGGAATAACACATTAGCCTCTATTCGGTGGATTAGTCTCCCAAGCTTCGGAGCGTTGGCTCCGATCCAGATTCGACTGTCCAAGCCCTGGATAAGATCATTAATGAAAAGGTGAAAGACAATAGGGCCCAATACTGAGCCTGGTGGTACCCCACTATTAAAACGGATCCAGTCTGAGTCTGCACTGGTAATTACCATCATTGTTTGTCAATCTCAGAGCAAGTTGCTTCGCCACTTGCACACTATTTCCCCCCGTACAATGCTTCCCTGTTTACATGGCCAACATTGCTCGTGGCACCGTGTCAACTGATTGGTCCAAATAAAGATCTCAACCAGCCAGTGCATCACCCGGATGCAGTCTCATAATAACTCCCTCTTTGAAGCTGCTGAGATTATTTGGACCGGACGGCGCAGTCCTTACCCAATGCTGCAACGGCGTTAGACATGTAACGGAGTCCAAACAGTGGCGGGTGAGATTAGGATGACCTCAAACCCCGTCCGCAGTCCCTATCGTTTTGGGTGGGCACTTGGGTAGACACCTTGAAAATGTCGCCAAGTAAGTAGGGGTAATACAAAAAAAGGACCAACAGATGAAAGAGTCTGAAGGACACACTAAATTGTTACCAATGCCGGAACGGACCCCTTTGCCTCGCGCTTGGCCCACCCCTAATCGTCCAAACATTGAAGTCGGCCTCCTGTGTGTTACTGGCTGCCCACAAGAGGAGGCTTGAAATTTGGACAAACAGCATAAAGGCAGGGACTGTTGGGAGCAGGTGCCCATGAGTGAGCTCCTCCAAATTGGATGGCCCACTGAACTTGGCTTGTTTCACCGCCACACAACCCGGTTGAAGCTCCAAATAATGCTTTGGACCAAAATCGCATCTGGAGCTCGTGCCCGGGTAATGACGGAGGCCAGGTGCAATTGCCCCCACCAGAACTCAACATTACCCAAGCTGGGAATTACAGGATGGGCCACCACGAGTAGTAGCATTTGCGTTTCGGGGGCATGCTGGGTCCAACATGTGCTTCGGGGCAAAAATGCCGGGGGTTGCCTTGAAACAAATTGCCAGACAGGTGTCGTTTTGGACAGCAGCCGGTACGCCCAACCCTGTCACCCAATTTGGTGCCATGACAGTCATGGTCATTGCAAGAGGTATGTGTGGCTGAAGCCATGGTGTTGTTACGCCAAATGTTTAACAATTTGCTCGCTTAGTCGGGAACTAATTTATAGTGCAACAGCGAACCCCTGCAAAAATTCCATGCTTACCTTAAGGTTACCAATAGCCTCTCCTCTGCGGGAATGCTCTGGCGCATTATGGTATCTTTTCGGGTTAGTCGAGCCTTCACGCGCTGGAAGATGGCATCAAAACTGGCTTGCGACATGCGGATAAAGGAGTGGAAGTTTTCCGGGTACCTACCAGGAAGAAAGAATTTATGCCCAGAGGTTAGCAAGCTTGTTGCACCACCCTGAAGCGAAAACTTTAAAAACCTGTCTGGCCCAAAATGCTGCAACCACCCCAAAAAAGAGCCAGGAAGTACAGATACAGAACAGCAGACTGAGGTCGGGGACCCAATGCTCCGCGGTTTAGAAGCATACCACCTGAGGCTTGGCATAGGGGGGCCAGACAGTGTAGAGACAACTGGTGTCTGTTTTCAACATTCTGAACGTGAAGAAGGAGAACGCCACCCACATGGACTTGCATGCTCCAGGATTATCAAGGAAGAAGACTCCGCCAGTGCCGGACAGCTGGGTCAGTGCAGCCTCCAGACCAGGGCTCAAATTTGGAGAACTGGTTTGCTTCCTCAAATTGGGCCCCTAGCAGGGGACCAAGTTGTTGCCTTTTGACAATGTCTTGTTGGTCCTGACATGCAAGTGGACCGCTGTCTAAAATGCAGCCAAGACCCTGAAACATCCGGCACCCCGTCGCTTGTTTGGTTGGCGCACCAAAAAAATAAAAAAACAAATTGTGAAAGGCGAATTGCCCCGTTCGAAAGCCGTGTTGTAACCTCACCCAAGCCGCAACCCTGATGAGCTTAGAACACAACCAGTACCTGAATTTCGGCAACAATCAAAGAAGGACTGTCAAGGGACGGCCTCACAGTGAGTTCCAAGTCCTGTCCAGTTCGGAACCAAATAAGTGGAGGAACAAAAGACTCCCAAAGGCTGATCTATCAAGGATAGTGCAAGGTTAACAAAAAAAGCGGTCAGCCACAGAACACAGTGTCATCTTGCCAGGCAATGGCCAACCAACAGGGGACAATGGCCAAGGTTTGGCTTCAATATAAAGCTGCACATTTTTTTTGCATGCAAACCAGCAACCTTCCTGGGGCTTTGCAGGACTTTCGGCGTTAATTTGCCATTTGTGGCGCCAAAATTTTGCAACGGGAATTGTCAAGCAAGGGCTAGCAGGTCTACCACTCAAACCACATACAGGCAGCATATTGACGCCGTTCCACACAATTCTGGGTCAACAATAGGCAGAATGTACATTGTGAAGAGGCAGAATCTTTTGATACTACATACCAAGGAAGAGCAATTGAAGTTGGCCACACTGGCTGGGGGCGCACGCGGAAGGCTATCTGAAGCCAGAGTAGCGCGAAAAGCGGTCACACGCTTGGCACTCTAAAAGGCGCCAGGTTGGGACATCTCAATGTCCCTATTGGGGGGGAATTGGGCCAGAGTCAAGCAGTCCAAGCCCATTGATAGGTAGTAGAAACAACAGGGGCATCAGCACATAGACATCTGGGGCTTAGGGCTCCAAGGGCCACAGCTGCCTCCATATGTCACTGTAACAGGGTCATGCCAACCACGTCACGGTTAACCAACCAATAGGCCAAGTTTGTGAACTAACTCAGTACAGTACACCCATCTGTACCAACAAACTTCCAATGTCATGCCGGGTGGCCTGCACAAGCCACTGTTCCACTTTACCTTTGCAGATCTCCAAACAATGAGGCAAAATGTCCATACTCTGATCGACTACAAAGCAAAGGATGGACCCAGAGCCGTGGATAACAACATCGTGCAGCCATCTAGACAAAGGATTTGAAATCGAATTCAGTTTCTCCGGGCTCACACACACATTTAGCTAACTCCGTGGCAAAAGAGATATTACCTGACGGTGGCGAAACCAATGTGGGGCTTGTGAAAGTACCCATCCGAGAATGGCTGCTAGGATAGGCCGTGGAAATGCTCCGGCGCCGGCCTTTCCAGACACACTGAGCGGCTGGTTCATTAGCGTTCCAAAAGCAGGGTTTGCAAAATTGGATCCAGAAAGGCACTTGCAGATTGTTTGTCTGAAGGGATAGTTGTGGTGGATTTGAAGCCTCCTTTTTTTTTTTTTTTTTATAACTTTATTCGTGTTTGCTTTTTTTTGCCATCCACATTGCCTGGCCAACATTAAATAGACAAGTTGGATGATGCACTTTGATTCAACGAGCCAATTTGTTAATAAAAGTTGCAAAATCCACAAATTTAGGGCAACCCAACAAAATGTTTTCTTTTTGGGCTTTGGGGGAAAAAAATCGAAACCGGAAAACCCCCCCAAGGAAAAACCCCCTAAGAAAAGCACAGGCAGCAATTAACCCAACCCCGAAACATTCCCAAATATCCACACGTGGTGTTATCAAATTGACTGAAACACATGCAAGGTAAAATTTAACACATTTTTTGTTGCGGTTAAAGAAAAGGGAAAAGAGAAAAAGCCAAAAAAAAAGCCAAAACAAACCGCACCGTGTGAAAGCACCCTTAAATTTTTTTTAAATGCTTTTCACCCTTATAAAAGTATCAAAATATCTCTCACAAGTTTTCCCTTTGAGACAGATGCGTGTCTGCTAAAGCAAAAAAAGTCAAGGCTTTCCCCCTCCCCCAGATAATACAGGGGGTATTTTTCCGAATGTGCTTTATCAGTAATGTTTCCCAAAACATACAGGGCAAATTTAACTTGTCTTTAGGCACCCCCTTTTTAATCAATCTTTGTTGTTAAAATATTTCATTTTTTAAAAAAAAGTTTTTGGAATTTTTAATTTACGTGTTTAAAAGGCAAATTCTGTCCTAAAGGGAAGGGTTTTCGGTATTTTTTTCCCTTTGTTTTTTGGCTCCCGGCAGCAATAAAAAAATAATTCGGGGAAGGAAATTTTAATTGGATACGGGAAAAGGAACAAAGAAAATTTTCCACACCTAAAATTTAATCATTTTACAGTGGGGGCCCGTGCTCCCCAAACGCCTGAGGATTAAGAGGGGGGCGGGACCCTTACCATCGACTGAACGGTCCGGGATCCCCGCTAATTTTGGGGCCTGTTTCCTTTCCCCACAAAAAACAGGTAAGTTCGCTTTTTTTAAATAAAGCCCGGATTATCTTTTTTGGGAAAAATTTTCTAGTGAAATTTCTTTTGGGGTTTTGCCCGCCCCCCTTAGAAAACCGTGTAAGAAATTAAAGGGTGTGCCCCCGGGGTTGTCCCTCTGTACATGAAAAGCGTATTTTTCTTTTTGGGTAATCCCTTTTTAAACCTCCCAAATTTAAAATGCCCTTCTTTTTTGTTTTGGGTAAAGTATAGGGTTTGACGGAAAGTGAAAATTTTGTTTTCCGGAAATCATATTTCAGGTGGGGCCCCGGTGTTTGGGCGCTGAGGGGGAAAAAAAAAGAGATATAAAGGATACACCCCCAAAAACAGCGCCCCGGGAAAGGGGAGACCAAAACCCCGAAAAAATTAAAATAAAGTTATATACAAAATTTAAAATACAGATAAAGTTTTTAGACGGGAAAAATTAAATTTCCTGAAGGGGAACGGGCCAAAAACCCCAACCCTGTTATGGGTTATAGACAGCCCCATTAAAAGGGGAAAGGGTTTAAAAAGAGAAGCCAAAAACCCTGTTATAGACAGAAGATCGGGTTTTCTGAAAAGCCGTTATACAAAATGGTATAGCAGTTTAATTTTCAGATTACCTGTTTGATGTCAGAAACATTGATTAGGTTTAGGTATGTTCGGGATTTTAATCTCAAAAATACACGGGGTTTTAAATTTTTGTTCTTTTTTAAACTTGGGTAAGAAAAAACGAAATTGGGGGTTTTAAATTTTATTTTCCCGGGCTACATAACTTGTTATTTTTTCACACTGAAATTCTGGCAGCGTGTTTTCCCCTTGGGCCCTTCGATTAAAAGCCTGTTAAGGGGGGGTTTTAGCTGGGCAAAATTTTTCCCCCCCGGCTGTATGGGTACTAAAAGATTATAGCGCTCAGTAAAAAAGGGGGCAGCGAGTTTTTTGTCGAAGAGAAAAATTAAAATAATATGGGAGACTTAAGAAAAAAAAGTTCATGATACCCCTTTTGTGTAACGAGCAAAAAATAAAAAGAAAATAACACACGTATGGGGGAGAAAAGCACTGAAAAAAATAACGTGTTTTGGCAAAGCAAAAATTAAAAATTGAAATGAAATTAAAAAAATTAAAAAGGGATTTGAGGAAGATATGTAAAAAAGAGTGGGCCCCCCTTTCCCAAAGATGGGGGACATTTAAAATTTTTGGTGGACGGGAACGTAAATAAAATTTTAACGCTAAAGTTGCTTAGTTTTGTGGGGGGGAACCAAACAACACTGATAAACCCTTTTGTTTACCCAACCCCTCCCCCCCGGGGTTTTTTTCCCTAAAGCTTCCCGTGCCAAAAAACCTCCCTTTAAATTTTCTGTAGCCATTTTTATGAAGCCCAAACTTTCCCTTTTGTAGGGAAAAGGCAAAACCCAAACCCCATCCTTACACTTCCTGGGGCCCCAAATTTGTATTTCCAAAGCAATCCAAAAAACCCAAAAGGGTTCCCGGGTTTTAATTTGAACAGGGCCATCTTGAAACCCCTAACTTTCCCGACTCCAACCCTCCTCCGGGGAAATTCACTTGTTACTAAATGAAAAAACTTTAAAAAATGCAATGCCCGGGGGATAAGTTTTGCCAGCACACCTGCAAAAACACAACCACCCCCCCGCAACCACTAAAACCCTTTCCCTCACACCCATTGGGACTTTCTAGTACCCCCCTCATCATACCCCAAATTCGGGCTTTCAATGTTAATGGAGAGGAAAGTGGAGGAGGACAAGCTCCCATTAGTTCAGGGCCGGGCCCCCACATCTGAAAACCCAAAAAAAAAAAGCCCCAAAAAATTTTTCCCCTTTTGCTAACACCACCCCAGACTGTTTTTTTTAGGGAGAAAAAAAACTGTAAATTACATTATCCTTGCTTTTGGAAACCTTAAATAATAACTTTAACCCATGACAATTGTGTTCACCCTGCTGAAACAAACTTACATAACGTACTTGAAGGGGCCCCCAAGAAAATTTCCCAATTTCGCTGTCCATACCCCTTTTTTTCTTCTGGAAACTTTGCGTTCCCCCCAAAAAAGGGGGGGGCATGTGTAAAAGGCCAAACCCCCCCGGAAATTTTTAAACCCTTTCCAATTCCCCAGACCTGAAATACGATGGTGGTTTACTAACAGATGCTAGGGCCCAAAAAGTCTGAAGACAAATGGCTCCCCTTACTAAAACCCACTAACCTCCAGGAAAAATTAAACCCTTGCTCAGGGGGATACCCTCAGTTCCTTTGAAAACTACACCCCCTTCACCCCAAACCACACCCCCGGGCCCAAAAACATGGACTTACCCCCCCCTTCGGCATCAGAAACCCCCACCCGATCACCCCCCCGGGCCAGGGATTCTTTTTCCCCTGCTGATTAAACCCAAATCTTTATCATTCCCAGGACAAAAACCCAGGAAAAACCAATTACTTCCCTTTTACACCCGAACAAGTCTAAACCCTTATGACCCAAAATGCCGCCCCGGGAAAAAAAAACCCTATGGCTTTTTTACCGGGGCATCACCCAAATACAAAACATATTCTGCCTTTTTGGAAAAAATCAAATACTATTTCCCCACAAAAAGGGGGGAAAATTACTTTTGGGCCTATCATCAAATTAGCTCTACAAGAAGCACGGTTGTAGACCCGGTACTTACTCAATCTGGGGAAGATTTCCCCTTCGTTTCTTTTTCTTAAAAAAAGGGGAACGCGGGATGAATCCTCATGAATATTTTTTAAATTCTACTCAGAGCCCTCTAAAATTGGTGGGAATTTTTTAAAGGGCCGGGAAGTTGCCTTTTTTTCCGGGCCCAAAGGATTTGCCATGAAAACTAAAGCTCACAAAAATCCATTTTTAAAACGGTTTTTAAAAAAAAAGTCTCCAAAAACCCTATTCGGGATTTTTTTGGGGAAACTTTTTTGAGCAGAAAAATGCAAGTTAACCGGAAAGTCAATTTCCCCTCCTTTGCAAAAAGCACAGCCCCTGATTCACCCCAAACATTAAAGAGGGTTTCAAATGTGCCCCTATTTCAAAAAACCCCACGGGGCCAAATGGGCCAGCCAGACACCAAATTTAACAATCAACCAATCCCAAGTTTTCCCTGGGTTTAAACCCTACAGACCCCAAAGGGAGTTAAGGGTTTTTGCGCCCTTTCCAAACAACACCCCGGGGGACAAGGCCGAACTCAGAAAACTTGTTTTTTTTTTTGCAACCGATCCGGACTTTCATGGGGCGGGCCCCCGTTTAAAAGCTCGGAAAAAAAAAGGGAATTTTGCTACCAAGGGAAACAGAAAAACTACCCGAATTTAAATACCATCAGAAATTTAATAATTTTCAACCCCCAGTATCAAGTTTTTGATCTTAAAAACCCGTCAAAAATTAAACCCAACAAACACAACAAGACATCAGTCCTACAAAAAATTAACCCAACCCTTTGGGGAATCTAAATTTTTAACCAAAATTTTAAACCATAGTCAATCCCAACAATTTATACCCTAAAGTTTGCTTCTTATCCCCCTTTTTCCAACCTCAAAAACCCCCTATCGCCCTCACCCAAATAAAATTCCGGCAAACCGATGTCTACCGTTTTTCTAAATTTGTTTCCCAGAAAAACACACTGTTAGCCCAATTCTAACCATGTTGGCCGTAAATTTCTTAAAATTTAATTGGGGCCAAAAAACCTCCTTTGGGGTTTTTGTAGGATACGGGTTTGTACCCAGATGGGTTTCAAAAAACTTCGGACATTCCCCCGGGAATCATACTTTCCCCTAAATTACTTTTTCATGCATTAAAAGGTGGATGGACATCAACCCGACCGTTAAAACCCTCCCCTGTCCCAAATTTTGGAAAATCATGGATCCTGTCAAAAAAAAACCCTTTAATCCCCTATTTAACCAAACAAATCAACTTGAAGCGATCTTCTAAAAAAGGTTTAATTTGTTTACAACAGATAAAATTCTCGGGAATGTATTTGGCCCAAAATACCCCCTTTTTTCACTTTAAGCTCTAAAATTGTTCCTGCGTTTCCCACATTTTTTAAACCCAAAACAGCAACACCTTTTGAACTTTTGAAAAGAAACCCCTGAAGTTTGGTCAAAAGGTCCTGATGTTTGCCATCCTTCTTGTTCACTTTAAACATGTCTTTTTGGAAAAGGGTTTTAACCCCTCCCTCGCTTGCCTCGAAATCTTTTAAGCTTGATAAAGGGAACAATCTCGGGGAGTCACAAATCAGAACTTTCCCCTGGAAAAAGGGGTACTCATCCACTGTTTTTCCTCCTGCAAATAAACCCTTTTTCCTTTTCACAAGAAAAAATATTTTGGGAACCCCCCAAAAATCCCGGGTTGGTTCGGGGATGGGAGCATAAATTTCCCTGTACGGATTTGAAAACCCCTTTATGGTCCCCATATCTTATTTTTCTTCCAGCCAAGAACCTCTTCGCCCCAAAACCAAGCCCTAGGGTTTTTCTGCAGTGCCCTTTTCAGTTCCCATTTACCCCAAGGACTTTCAATCCCCTTTTTTTCTTTCACTCCTTTCCCAGACCAGACTTGTTCAAAGCTACTCCTGGTAAATTTGTGTGGGTGCAGAAAAAAGGTCAAAATTCGGGGGAGCCCGATTTGACCATACCAAGTACCCCTTTGGTGCCCCCCAACCTAAGAAACTTGAAGGAAACCCCCTGGGTGCATGTTCAAAAACCCTGAAGAAGTGCCCTGCGCCAAAAAGCACCCAAGGAATTTTTCCTGACCCTTTTATAGGTTGCCCTAGTTGGATGTTTTTAAAAAAAATGAAAAGGGAGGGACAACCAAGGGGGGGCCTGATGAATTCAAAGCTAAAAATTAAAGGTCAAAGCAGGTTTTGAATCACTTACGCCCCAGATAACAATCAACAAAAGTATGGAGGGGTAAATTACATCTATTGTAATCAACAGAGGTTTGATAATTACACCCGAGATGCCTTACAAGGTATAGCTGAACAATTAAGCGCCACCTCCATAATGACTTTCCAGAATCATTGAGGGTTATGAGACAATCCATGTAAACAATCCACAGATGCCTCTGTCGGGGACTGCTCTGGGGTGGCACCTGGTGGTCGTTGGTCAACCGTCATCCTTACCATCAAAGGCTCTGCGAGGAGGCCGGCGGTTGCTTGGTTACGCCCCTTGGAGCAAGCCTGGCAGTGGCTCAGTGGGTTCAACACCCGCTCCACCTGTTTACCCTGCTGTCTAAGGAGAGTGACCTTTACCCATTCTTGTTCAGTTTAGGGAAGAGCATCAATCACCATTCCCGCTCTAGGGGGGAGCGTTAGAACAGATTTTGATATTTTTAGGGGGGACTGTCAAGTTGGTAATTTAAGGAAAAAAAACCATCACAAGTCTCATCATTACATTGTTACTAAGCTAATCAGATAGTTTGTTAAACTGTTTTTACTGCTATACATCCTTATCGAAGTATCAGATATCTCTCACACAGCTTTCCTTGAGACAGATACAGTGTCTGCTAGAAGCAAGAAAGTCAAGGCTTTCCTCCTCCCCCCAGATAATACAGAGGAGAGTATGCGAATGTGTCATATCAGCTAATGCTTCATACGTACATGCAAATTATAACTTGTCTCTTAGTGACCACCAATTAACCAATCATGTAGTGATAAAATAGTCATGTGATTAAAAAAAATTTTATTGGGAAAGTAATTTACTGTGATTAAGCAGATTCATGTCCTAAATGGAAGGTGTCGGTCTTGTTTCTCGAGCTCTGTGTGCCTTCATCAATACTAACAATATTATTCGGAGTAGGCATTAAATTGTATACTGTTATGTAACAAAGATAATTTCCACACCTGATTTTAATCATCTTGACAATCACACTGTATTTTTAAAAGGAGTGTGTGTTTTATTTTTGATTTTCTGTATGTAGACCCATCAGGGTGGATTATGTGATCACATTGCTCTTAGATAAAAGTGGGTGGGTGCTTTTCATGTGTTACACTATGATTAAGAGGGTAACCCTGGAACGCATCAGCGTGTTTGCTACTTTTGTATGATGTATATTAGCCAATAAAGTCTTGGATTAATTTTAACTTACAGCGCTTGGATTGACGCTGGACTCTCTTCCTTGTTCTAATACATGACTATACTCCATTTGCCATCCTTTAGACTCCCCACCCATTTGACTAAGCTAGATCTGTTTTGCAGAGAAAAATTCCAAGCTCTAGATATGCAAAACTGGCAGAGACATTCCCCCACAGCAGCTGTCATTGCAGCTAGAAGTGCTCCTATGTAGTATTGATTCAGGGGAGCTAAATACATATTCACAACATGCTTTTCAGTTTTTTGATTTGCAAATTTTGGAAAAGCATGTATCATTTTCTTCACAAATACTTGATACTTTGTGTTGTTCTATCACATAAAACATCAATAAAATACATTTATGTTTGTGGCTATAACTTTAAAAATAAGGAACAGTTCAAAGGGAATACATTTTTTTAACCGACTATATACTGTTAAGACACATGGATAACTCAGTACAAAACAATTCTGTTAAAATGGAACAATTTCTGTAGTAGACATACATACTACACAATAGTCATACAATTTTTTCTAAAAAAAACACCATATTATGTTATAAAATTATTTCTGGAAAAGTGACAAAAGTGCAAAATCCAAATAACCATGAACCCAAAGTGTAGTCAAATCCATTAATATGAACTGAACACCTTGAAGCACATTTTGGATGCTTTCATCACAGAGAGTAAAGCTTAATTAGTTTACATAGCTGTACTGGAAACTTGGGGACAACAGTTCTGTAGATAGGTGTTGGTCCCAGACGTGGCCACTACCCATCAGCCAATTATGGCACATCCTGTGGATATCCGATACATTTATTGGATGGAAATAACCCTTTAATGGTATATTGATTAATAATACCCTAGTATCATAGGTATAGCAGGTATTACCTTGTAATTAATGTTGGCGCCTTTTAATTACCCCTAACAAAAAATACACATGACATAAATTTGTACATAATAGATAACATTCTTCTGAAGTATTGAAATGTTCACAAACTTCACGGTTAAACTCCCTTAAACCCAGTTTAAGGAAAAACAAATATTGTGTACAAGAATAAATATGTGATATTTAAAAGTAAAAATAACTTTTACCAATCAAGTAATTTGGATCAGTTTGTGGCAGTTTTTTTTATCAAGTATCTTAAAGTATCAGGTAAGTATATTGCGATTTTTCTTTTTTGTTCCTGTTTTTTTTTTTCAAAATTTGGGAGAATATAGATGGAAAGAAGATGTTTCTCATTATATCCCACTAGGAAGACATTAAAATGTTTGGTTGAGTACAGCATTGCATTGAAAAAAAAATTGCTGCCATAGCTCCAATGCATGAATTTTTTATGAGCCCTTTTTAAAGGTTTAAACACTGATATCATAGAGAAACGGCTTGTAAACTGCCAAAACATTATGTTTGTCAATGGGGTCATTGATTTCAATCACCACTTCCTGCTTACTTTACCCAAAGTAAGATTTAGAGGAAACAGCATGAATGACTTCGAGTAAGCATTTTAGCTTAAAATAGAATGCTTTGTGCCCCTTTTACTGTTTTATTTGTTGTCTTTTTTATATTATTTTTTATTGATTTTGGCGAACAGTATGATAGTCTTTTTTTTCCCAAAGACTAATACTAAACATTGCACTTACATTTTTAAAGAATTTTTTTTTTTTTCAAGACACCACCCAAATTTCTTGTACACACATTAAAATTTTTTATTTTATTTTTTTTATTTTTTTTTTTTTGGGTTTTTAATTTGTTTTCCAATGTAAAATTTAAATGATAGCAATATAAGTCATGTTTATCTTTGCAGTTTTTTTTTTTTTTTAAAATTTTATTTTAAATTTTGAGTAAAATTTTTAAATTTTACCCAATAATTTTTGTTTTTTGGTACTATTTACCATGAGATTTTGTGTTTATTTTTGAATCCAGCCATCTATAGCTTCTATAACATTTAAATTTTACATCATTTATTGGATTTTCTTTTTTTGAAAGGAGTTTTTTGGTATATTATGGGTTAAGATGCACCAAAAATTTTCCCATTTTTGGCCCTAACAAAATTATGCTGTGGGAGGATAAATACTAGGCTCATGGTTTACTTCAGTGTGGTAAGGTGATGTAAAGTGTAGTGTTGGCTATCGAGATCGAGCGATAGTCGTGTGGGCCGCACGAAAATTTTTTCGATATGAGCATCGATTATGACGATTACCTTTAAAGTCTAGGGGAGAGCAACAACACCTTTTTTTAAAACCCCCAAACAAGGGGGAAAGCTGAAATTAACTCCAAACGTCAAATGGATAGTGCTACATTTTAGGAACACATTAGGTTATAAAAGTCACAGAAAAAAAGTCACGACCTTTCATACCCTGTTTGTCCACAGCCCGACCCTTAAACCCGCATACCCCCAAAAATTAAAAAATGCCAGAAGGGGTTGATTTGAACCCTCAGGTTTTTTGAATGGACATTGAATAAACCCTGTCCTGGAACGCAGCATGGGCCCAAACCTCATGAACCCCAGATTTAAAAAATGCCGAAAAAGGAGTCTTTAACCATTTTAGTTTCACTGGAAATTGCTATACTGTCCGGGGCCCCAGTATGACCTTAAACCCCTGTTGCCCCCAGATTAAAAATGCCGGGAAAAGGGGTTTTGTTATTCTGATTTTTAGTTTTTTATAATAACCCCGGGATTTTTGCCCTTTCAATTCCCTGTGGTGACTATAGAATTGCTGTTTTTTTTTCTTTTCAAAGTTTATTGAAAGAACAATAAGATGATATATAAAAAGGGTTAAGATCAAACTTCAAGGTTACATAAGAATAGAACGTAATACAAAGTGGTGATAAAAACCTGAAAGCCCCCTCAGAATTGTTAGCATTCTTTCACTTTAGAGATTTGAAAACCCCACACCCACAAAAAAGATAAAACCGGTGCAGGAAATATCTAAAAACCCCCCTTAGGGACGGGGGGAGTGGAGTTTAAATATATTTTTTCTGCGGGAATGTTCAGATAAGCCATTGGAAAACAACAGGTATCATTGAAAAAAATCAAGATAAACCAATAACCTTTAAACTGTTTCGACTTTGGGGGAAGAAAAAAAAACAATTAAAATTGGACAATATTTACAAGTGGGAAAGGGGGGGTGAATGTGGAGATCCCATCGCAGACAGACCTTGCCGAGACATGAAAGATTTTATGTAAACTGTCCCAACCCCAACCCTCGTTTTTAGGGTACACCCTTGCGTCCAAATGAATGCAACTAATCACCGACCCAGAGAAACCCACCCAAACCCTGACCGGGTGGCCGTATATTTTCCAATGTATGGTTTGATCCTCTTTTCTCTTTCCACCGTTGGGAAGTGCAATCCTTAACCAGGCCAAGTGGAAAGGTTTTTTTTTCCCCAGATCTCAAGCCCAGGGTTTAAAAGGGTTTAGCCATCGAGCAAAGATAATAAATTTTACCCTTTTAAACACATGAATCGGGGAGGGAAAATATGCAGCAGCACCCCAAGTGGATCCTTCTGAATTTAATCCCCGATACAATTTATCACCCGTAGAACCTTATTCCAAAAGTCCCGTAGAACTGGGGGATGTCCACCAAAAGTGGGTCTGGAGCCTTCGCCCTCGCCCCATCCCAAAATTTCAGGGGCTAAGGAAAAAGAGTATGAAAAAAGAGTGGGCACTCTGTACCCTCGGGGGGAGATTAAAGTTAAACTTTGTTTCTACGGGAGACTGGGTTTGTAAGAGAGAATGCTCGCTTTTTTGTTAATCCTCCTTGAAAAAGTTCTCCCAAGTTCCCAGCCCAGCACTTCGGTAAGTTTTAAAATTTGTCGCAGAGATTGGATGACAGGGCCATAAATTCGGAGATAAGGGTTTATCTTTGGGGGTGTTTCCTATGCGATTTTCCTCAAGGGGGGTTTAAATTTTCTGTGGATAGAATTGCTGTTTTTAAAATTTTGGATGTGCTTCAATGAACAATTTGGGGGCGCAAAAGTCAAAAAACACGTAATGTTATGGGGTTTTGGGTTTTAATAAACGGGTTTTTTTTTTACCTTTCAATTTACCTGTGGTGAAATAAAAATTTTGTTTTAGATTTGTAGTGCTGGTCAATGAACAAAAAAGGGGGGGCGAAAAGTCAAAAAACATAACTGTTATGTTTTGGGATAATAAACGATATTTTTTGCACCTTTTTAATTACCCGTGGGGAATTTTTTAAATTGCTTTTTTAAGATTTAAGATGCTGGTAATGAAAAATGCTGGGTGGAAAAGTCAAAAAAAAAGTAAAATGTTATGGTTTTTATTAATAAACTGTATTTTTTTCACCTTTTTATTCACCCGTGGGGAATATAGAAATTTCTGTTTTAAAATTTAGTAATGCTGCGTAATGAACAATGCTGGGTGCGCAAAAAAACAAAAAAACACGTAACTGTTATGTTTTTGGTTTTAATAAACGGTTTTTTTTTTGGCCCCTTATCAATTCCCCTGTGGTGAATATGGGGAATTTGCTTTTTTTAAAAAGTTTTTTTAAACGTAGATGCAGCGTCAATGAACAATGCGGGGTTTGCCCAAAAAGTAAAAAAACCCCCCCCGGAAAACTGTGATTTTTTTTCGTACGATACAGGGAATTTTTTGGCAAACAAAAAACCTGGCCGACTACAAAAATTGGGCTGTTTTGAAATTTTATATTTATGAAAATAAAACACCTATCTGAAATGTTTTCTGATAATAAAAGGGGATTTTTTGCGCTAAAAAGAGACCTGCGGGTTAAACTAAAAATTGGATGTTATCCAAAAATAAGTTCAGGCCCCCCCCAACTATCCAGGAAAAATTTCTTTAGAAATGTTTTAAAAGATTTTTCCATTACAAGGGTTTTCCACTGTTTTGGTTTGGAACTTTTTTCCAGTGTTCTTTATAGATAGGCTTGTTTTGTGTTCCCCCGTGGGGGCCCCCCCCCCCCCCCGCCCCCACCGGTGAATTCCAATCAAACCAAAATTTTGGGAAAAGGAAATAACAGAAAATATTTAAGGGGTTTTTCTTGTGAGAAATAGCTAATTTCGTAAAGCTTTTTGGGCCCGGGTTTACCCCTTTAAGGGGAGTGAGAGACATTTGAGGCTAAAACGGGAAAAAGCTGTTTTATGTAAAACAGGTCATGTGTTTTTTCCGGGCCCAAATGCAACCATAAACACCCAGTCAGGACGCCACACACATCCCCTCCCCCTGCTCTTTTCTGTAATCAAAATTTCCTGGCCAAAAAAATTTTACAGGAAGCGCCGAAAAAAGGCGCGATTTTAAAATTAGATGATGCTCAGATTTTAACCTTAATTATCGAAATGTTTGGGAAATTTCGATCCCCATAAAACCCTTTTCCCCGTTTTAAAAATTTTTGGGTGAAAAAAAATGGGCTCAACACTAGAAAAGGGTGCAAACTTTGGGGGATATGTAGGGGAAAACTCCCTAGGTCAAAGGGATTTTTTTTGTTGTCCATAAAACCCAATTCAGAGTCCTCTTTCTTTTTTTGCAGAGCACTATTTTAAAAAAGGGGCGCTCTGATTGGTTGTTATGGGCAACAAAAAAAGTCTTAGACCTAGACAGTTTTCATACATGTCTGTTTATTTTTTCCAGGTGCTAGGTTTATTTGAGCACCTTAGTACTGTAGCAGATTTTCATGTGCTATTTAACCCCTTAACGACCTTGGGCGTATCCATCGTCCAGGTCGTTTGGGGGTTAACGCCCCTTTGGAAAACGTATGGATACCCCTGGAAAACCCCGGCCCATCGCAAAAAAAGTTGGGGGCAGACCGGGGAAGAGGCTGCTTTCCTGACCCCAAAACCGTTTTCCCCCTCACTGCCCAGGCCGCGGGGATCCCCCCCCGGGCATCGGGATCGCTGCCTTGGTGTTCAAATCAGAAACCCAAAAATGGGGGGCCCTTTTTTAAAATATGGGGGAACTCGTTTGGGGCCGCGGTTTAGCGATCGATGGTGATTGGTGCTGTTTAGGAAAAAGCACCAATCCCAACCGGGTGAGAAAAAGGGGCTTTTGGTAGGGGTTTTCCCAACCCCCCTTTTTGGGGCTGCGTTTGGGACGGCCGGGGGCCGGGCCCGGGCCCCAATCGCAGCCATTGTGTCCCTTTGTCCCAAAAGGGCCCCCAACCCCCCTGCGCCGCCTTTTTTCCGTTCAGGAAGAGCGAGCAAGCGGTGCCTGTGCTTTTTTGTCCCTTTTCCCTGGTGGTCCAGTGGCTGAAAAACCCCATTAGACCCTTTTTCCCCTTTGGGTGGATCCAGGGGAAAATCGTTGTGCTCCCCCTGTGGAGCTCTTCTGCCTGCGTCCTGATGTTGGTGGTGCAGTGGCTGAATACTGTGTGCTTTTGTAAAACCCCACAGCCCAGCTTTCAGCTTCCTGTCCCTTGATGCGATTAGTAAATTTTTTCTAATCGCTTTTTTTGGGGGTACAGGCCCCTTTTTTTTTCCCTCTTTTTTTTAAAAGTCTTTTTTTTTTTCATACTTTTTTGACTTTTTTTTTTTTTAAAATTTTTTTTTTTGCGCACTGGTTACCCCTTTGCTGGGGAAAACCACTGTTTCTCTTCACGGGGTTAGTGACGAAAAGCAAATTCAGGTTGTTTTTTTTTTTTTTTTTGCAGTTTTTTTTTTTTTTTTTCCCTTTTTTTTAGCGCTTTGGGGTTTCGCCAATAGCTGCGCAACCACTGCTCTAATAAAGCGCTTTTGACGCATGGGTTTTAATCAGCGTCTGTTTTTTTTTTTTGCAGTGGTGTTTTTTTTACATTTTTTTTAGCGAAATTTGGTTCCGCCAATAGCTGGGGCCAAACCCCCTGCTTCATCGGGCGCTGATTAGTGGACGAATCGTTTAATCAGCGTCTGTTTTTTTTTTTGGGCAGTGGTTTTTTTTTTTTACATTTTTTTAGCGCATTTTAGGGCCCAAAAGCTCGCAACCCACGTTCTTAAAGCCTGTTTTGTGACGCATCGCTAATCAGCCTCGGGTTTTTTTTTTGCAGGGGGGTTTTTTTTTTTTCTTTGCCCCCGCTGCTGGGGTGCCCTGTGACTTGCGGGTTGCTGACCAGTGATTTAAAATCACTGATCAGCATCCAAGTTTTGTTTTTTTTGTACGGGGTTTAAATTTTTTAATTTTTTTAGCTTTTTTTGCTGCTCCTGAAAACAAATCATTGACACACGTAAATGTTTTTACGTTTATTTTTTTTTTGCGAGAAAAGTTTTCTTTTTTGGGGTGGGATTTAAAAATTTAATTTAAAATTTTTTTTATTTTTTTTCCCAAAGTAAGGCGCTTAAATAATTTTTTTTTTTGGGAGGGCCCTTTAAATTTTTTTTGGGGGTTTTTTTTTTTTTTTTTTTACACCTTTTTTTTTGTTTTATTTTTTTATTTGTTTTTAAAATTTTTTTTTTTTTTTGTAAATTCCAAAAAACAATTTTTAAAGAAACTTTACACCCCCCCCTACAAAAAAAAGTGTTAAAGCCCCTAAAACTATACACCCCCCTTCTAAATAAAAAAAAAAATAAAAAGTGTCCCCATCTTTCCTGAGACGCTACTAAACGGAGGAGGCTTACGCTATCCGGGCCCGGGAGGATTAGCAATTCCGTCAGTGATTCGGAGAGGATTTAAAAGGGGTTTTTCGTTTTGGGTTCGAATAAAATCGGGAAGCCCCTCCTCCGCTATAAAGGTTTCCCCCCCGTAACGCCCCCTTTAGATCAGAAGAGGTGCCCCCCCAAAACTAGGGGCCCCCCATATGGACTCCCCCGGTCCCAGAAAATTTAAACCACCCCAAAATCCCTGATTTTGTGACCATCCAGGGGGATTTCGTTTTCGACACTACGGGGCCTCACTGAAATAAATTGTTTTAAAGTTTTTTTTCTTTTTAGGACGGGGAATTCAGGGTTTGGCAAAGACCCCCCTGTATCCCCACTTTTTTTGGGGCCCGAAACCCAAACGTCCTCTTTCTCCCAAGGGCCCCCCTGTAAATGCTGCAAGATGATGACCTTTTGGGGCCTCCCTTCTGCACATGGGCATAGTGAAAACCCCGGAGGTTCGGAAATATTGGAGTGCCGACATTTTTTTATAGCACCCCCTTTTTACCTGCATTTAAAATGCCCTTAAGCTTTTTTTAGAAAATTTAAAAATTTTCTTGCAAAAAAGAATAATTCCCTGTCCCCACCCCGGGGATACCCCACTTTAAACCGCTTTTTATAAAGTTAGGCCTTTTACACCCACTTCATGCCCATTTTGGGGTTTCAAACCCCCTGAAAAATTTTATTTTGTGAAAGTTTGAGTCCCCCCTACACTTTAAGGGCGGGCCTAAAATTTTCGCCAGAAACCGGGCCCAGCAAAAAAGAAAAATACGGGGTTTAAAAATTTTCAAGCTGTGTGAGATACCCCCGGGAAACCTTACAGTTAAGGGGTTTTCGAAGGAAAGGACAAAAAATTTTGGGTGCCCCTAAATCCCCCCTTCCCCCTAAAATTAGGGGAAAAAAATAGTGTGGGGATTTATGCACCCACTGCGGGGTTTAAAGGGTTTACCCCCTGTACATGGAAAAATTTTACACCAGTTTCCCTTTTTCAATTCCCTCGGCTGCGGGACGTACAGCTGCCTGCGGCACAGGGGAAAAGAACCAGAGGGGACCCCCCAAAAACCCTTTGGGCCCAAAATTTGCTCCCAAGGGGGCCAAAGCAGGCCCCCAATCCGGGTGGTGACCGGGTTTGGTAAAATACAAGGATAAGAGGGATGTCCTTGTATTATCCCCCTGTCACGGCCCCACACTACCCCTCCCCCTTTAAACAAAGGTACCAGGGGTTACGGGCCCCCACAAACCCGACTTTTATTCTGGTTACAATCGGTACATGGGAGGGGAAAGACCTGTCGGACCGGGTTTGCTGAAGCCGTACATTTCCAAAAACGGGGCCCAAGGTTTTGGTAAAAAAAAGCTGGCCGGCACCCCTGTGCAAATGGAAAATGTACAACCGTTTTTGTTTCTTCCCCGTTGAAACAGGAAAAGGACGGGGAAGTTTTTTACCCTTCCCCAAAAGGGAAAGGGAATAAAGGCGCTCAAATTTTTTGGGGAAACCCGGGTGAGGGCCACAGCACTTTTTGGTTTTTGCTCCCCCCGGATTGTAACCCGGGCCGGAATTTTTCCCCAATGAAATCCCCCCCCACTGGCAAAAAAGGGTTTGGAAAACAAAAAAAATTTCAGGGGTTTCTACAGAAGGGGAACCGAAAAAAATACAAATTTCATTGCGAAACCTGCCCTGAACCCGGCCCCTGCATGAAAGGGAAAAATTTTTTTAAAAGTAAACCCCCGTCTATGGATTTTCAGTTGGGGAATTTTTATTATACTTTTTTTTTTTTTTTGCACCACCCCCGAAGCACCGAAAAAATTCCAAAAAAGGGTTTATTTGGGGCGGCAAAATGGCACGGGCCCGGAAAAATGGGCAGTTTTCATTTTTCGCCCCTTTTTAACGCACAATAATGTTGTGAGTTAACTTTTTGAAAAACCCGGGTTTTTCAAAAAAATTGAATTTCACCCCTTAAAAAAAGTTCCCTTTGGGGGGTTTTACGTTTTAAAGTGGGGGCACTTTTTTTGGGGGTTTTTAAAAATTTTTTTTTTACATCACAAGCTTTTACAATTGTAGGCTTTCTGTGTTTTTTCTGCAAAATATGCGTGTCATGCGCTTAAATTGGGTATGTTCTCTCCATGGCGGGGGTTTCAGGGGGGGAGCCAAAATTTTTTTGGGGGGACATGTGGGGTGTTCCCCCAGAAAAGGGGAGACATTTCAAAAAAAAATTGGGTTTTCTGATTTTTTCAATTTTGGGCAAGGCGTTTCCCCTGTTATTTTGCGTTTTATGGCGAATTACGCAGAAAAAGTCAGTTTTTCATTTTTTTTGCCCTTTTTAATGCATTTGCAAAGCTGTGAATTTAATTTTTTTGAAAAACCAGTCGGGTTTAAAATTTGAATTAAAAAACCCCCCTTAAAAAAATTTTCCCTTTGGGGGGGAAAGTTCTAAAGTGGGGTTTAATTTTTTGGGGGTTTTATAAATTTTTTTTTTACATCACAGGGATGTACAAAATTTTCGGACATTTCTGGTATTTTTAGCAAAATAGGCCTGTCGTGGCCCTATTGCTATGTTTCCCCCTCCATGGCGTTTTCAGGGGGCAGCCCCAAAATTTAAAGGGGGAATGTGGGGTTCCCTAGAAAGGGGGAAAATTGCAGAAAAATTTGGGGGTCTGGTTTTTCAATTTTTTCGCAAGGCGTGCCGCTGTATTGTGGATAAGATGGGGGAATTAAAGCAAAAAAACAGTTTGCATTTTTTTGCCTTTCTTATGCATAATAAGTCTGGGGAATTAAAATTTTAAAGGGAAAAAAACCCCCTGTTTTAAAATTTTTAATTACACCCCTTTTTAAAAAATTCCTTAAAGGGGGGTTTCGTTCCCAAAGTGGGGTTTTTTTGGGTGTTTTTTTTAATTTTTTTTTTACATCACAGCATGTACAAAATTTTCAGGAAATGCGTGTATTTCTGCAAAATTGGCCTGTTGTGCGCAAAAAATTTCTTGTTCTCCTTCCCCCCTGGGGTGTTTTTTAGGGGGGAGCCCCAAAATTTTAGGGTGACATGTGGGGTTTTCCCCAGAACGGGGGGGAAAAATTTCCCGAAAAATTGGGGAAAAAGATTTTTCCAATTTTGCCCCAAGGGTTCCGTGTTATTGTGGCCGTTAATGGGGGGAAATTTCGCAAAAAAAAGTCATTTGCCCTTTTTCGCCCCTTTTTAAAAGCATGTAATGTCCCTTTAATTAAATTTTTTTAAAAAAACCAGTCTGTTTTAAAATTTGAATTACACCCCCTTAAAAAAAGTTCCTTTGGGGGTGTACGTTCAAAGTGGGGTCACTTTTTTGGGGGGTTTTATAATTTTTTTTTCCCCCATACGCATGTCAATTGTCCCGGACATTTCTGGATTTCAGCAAACTGGCCTGGGCGTGCGGGAAAATTTCTATTTTCCCCTTTTTCCAAGGCGTTTTTTCAGGGGGGCAGCCAAAATTCCCAGGGTGACATGTGGGGGTGTGCCTAGAACGGGGGGGGGGACCCTTGCAGAAAAAAAATTGGGGATCTGTTTTTCAAATTTTTCGCAAGGCGTGCCGGCCCGTATGTGCAGTAAAGATGGGCAATTAGAAAATGCAGTTTGGGATTTTTTTTTTGCCCCCCCATGCTTAAATAATTTCCCCCTTTTTGAATTAATTTTATGAAAAACCCGTCCGTTCAAAATTTGAATTTTCAAGCCTTAAAAAAATTCCTTTGGGGGGGTACTTCTAAAAATGGGCCCCTTTTGGGGGTTTTTTAATTTTTTTTTTTACATCACAGCCTGAAAAATTGTCAGGGGGAAAAATGCTGGTATTTCAGCAAAATTTGGCCGTTTGCGCATAATTGCTATGTTCTCTCCTGGCGTGTTTCAGGGGCAGCCAAATTTTTAGGGGGACATGTGGGGTGTCCCTAAAGGGGGGGACATTGCAGAAAAATTTGGGGATTGTTTTTTTAATTTTGCGCAAGGCCGGGGCCCCCTGTTATTGTGCAAATTAGAGGCGAATTAGCGAAACGTCAGTTGCATTTTTTGCCTTTCTAATGCCCTATAAGGGTTTTGAATTAATTTTTTTTAAACAAAACCCCTCGTTTCCAAAAAAATTTTAATTACACCCCCCAAAAAAAAAATTCCTTTAAAGGGGGGGTTTTTTGAAAGTTTTTAAAAATGGGGTCATTTTGGGGGTTTTTTTAATTTTTTTTTTACTTACAGCAGTACAATTGTCCCGGAAAAATGCTGTGGGATTTGCAAAAATAGGCCTGGGCGTGCGCATAATTGCTATGTTCTCTCCATGGGGGTGTTTTTAGGGGGGCAAACCCAAATTTTAGGGTGGACATGTGGGGGGTCCCTAGAAAGGGAAAAGGGCAAGGCAGAAAAATTGGGGGTTGATTTTTCAATTTTGCGCCCAAAGGCCCGCCCCTGTTATTGGGGCATTAGATGGGGAATTTTTCGCATAAATGTCATTTTTTGGGATTTTTTTTTTGCCTTTTCCCTTTTGCATAAAAAAATTTTCTGTGAATTAATTTTTTGAAAAACCCTTTTGTTTAAAAATTTTTAAATTAAAACCCGTAAAACGCTTCCTTAAAGGGGGGGTACGTTTAAAGTGGAGTAACCTTTTTGGGGGTTTTTTAAAATTTTTTTTACATCACAGCTGTACAATTTTCAGGGGAAAAGCTGTGTAAATTTTAGCAAAATAGGCCTGTTTTTGCGCATAATTGGGTATGTTTTTCTCCAAAGGCGTGTTTCAGGGGGGGAGCCCCAAAATTTTAGGGTTTACATGTGGGTGTCCCTAGAACGGGGGGGAAAATGAAAAAAAATTGGGTATTTAATTTTTTTAAATTTTGGGGGCAAGGCGTGCCCCCTGAAAATTTTGCAGTAAAATGGGGAATTAGCATAAATGTCATTTGCATTTTTTTTCCTTTCCTTTTTGCTAATTAAAGTTTTGAATTTTAAATTTTTTGAAACCCCCGTTTTAAAAAATTTTAATTTACACCCCTTAAAACGTTCCTTAGGGGGGGGGTACGTTCTAAAATGGGGCACTTTTTTGTGTTTTATAATATTTGGGTTTAAAATTTTTAGCATGTACAATTGTCCAAGGGGCATCTGTGTATTTCAGCAAAAAAGGGGTGTTTTTGCGCAAAAATTGCTATTTTCTCCAAAGGCTTTTTTTCAGGGGGGGAAACCCAAAATTATTGGGGGACATGTGGGGTGGGCCCTAGAAGGGGGGACAATGGCAAAAAAAATTGGGGGAATCTGATTTTTCAATTTTGCGCAAGGCGTGCCGCTGTTATTGGGTTTAAAAGGTATGGGAAAAAAATTTCGGATAATTTTTGGGTTTTCCCTTTTAATACCTCTAAATGTATTATCTATAAAAAATCACCTCTACGGTCCAAATGCACACTATACCCGTAGATGAATTCATTGAGGGGTGTAGTTTCCAAAATGGGGTCAATTTTGGGTATTTTTTTCCGTTCTGGAACTTGGGGGGTCTACAAATGCAACATGAGGGCCTCCAGCCAGTCCACCTTATTTTGCACTCCCACAGCCAAATAGCGCTCCTTCCCTTCTAAGACTCACCACGTGCCCCGTATATGTTTTTTGACCACATATGGGGTATTGCCTTACTCGGAAGAAATTGGGCAACAGGTTTTGGGTAGTGTTGAGCGATTGCGTTGGCTATCGAGATCGAGCGATAGTCGATAGTCGGCCGCTATCGATAAGGTTTTTCAATAGTGAGCATCGATTATGAGCGATTACCATTAAAGTCTATGGGAGAGCAACAACACCTTCATTATTACACCCAAACAAGGCTGGAGAAGCTGAAATTAACATCCACAACAGTCAAATGGATACGTGCTACATCTTAGGCAACACACTTAGGTTATAAAAGTCACAGAAAAAAAGTCACAGACCATTCACTATCCCTGTCTTGTACCACAGCCTGACCCTTAAACCTGCATCACCCACAAATTAAAAAGTGCCAGAAGGCAGTATGATTTGAACCATCATGTTACTTGAACTGGACAATGAATATCCCTGTCCTGGAACGCAGCATGAGCCCCAAACCTGCATGACCCCCAGATTTAAAAAGTGCCGCAAAAAGGAGTCTTTCAACCACCATTTTAGTTGAACTGGACACTAACTATATCTGTCCTTTACCGCAGAATGACCATTAAACCTGTCTGACCCACAGTTTAAAAAGTGCCAGAAAAAGGAGTCTTTCAACCACCATTTTAGTTGAACTGGACATTGACTATACCTGTATATACGTAGATGCTGCGTGCGCAAAAGTCAAAAAACACGTAACTGTTATGTTTTGGTATAATAAACGATATTTTTTGCACCTTTCAATTCACCTGTGGTGAATATAGAATTGCTGTTTTAAGATTTACGTAGATGCTGCGTCAATGAACAATGCTTGGTGCGCAAAAGTCAAAAAACACGTAACTGTTATGTTTTGGTATAATAAACGGTATTTTTTGCACCTTTCAATTCACCTGTGGTGAATATAGAATTGCTGTTTTAAGATTTACGTGGATGCTGCGTCAATGAACAATGCTGGGTGCGCAAAAGTAAAAAAAAACACGTAACTGATGTTTTCGTACGATACAAGGTATTTTTGGCAACAAACAACCTGTGCTGACTACAATATTGCTGTATTATAATTTAACTGCAAGGTGGATATATCAATAGTCACAGGTGTAATGGGTAAAATTGAAAATGAACACCTATCTGAAATGTATACTGATAATAAAAGTGGAGTTTTGCAGCTAACAAAGAGACCTGCAGTTACTAGTAGTGATGTGTATCCAATATAAGTTCAGGCTGCCCAATATCCAGGAAATATTTCAATAGCAAACTGTTAATAATAAAGATATTCCACTACAATGTCTACACTAAGTCTTGGTGAACTTTATCCAGTGTTCTTTATAGATAGAGCTTGTCTGTGTTCGCCCGCGGGGGCCCCCCCTTGCTCTCCCCGCCGTGAATTTACAGCGGTAGATGCTGCTTTAAAATTCTCTAGCTAACTACATAAAATCTTCAAATCTCTAATATAACTAAATTGGAAGGATCACAGCTAATAGTAGAGGTTTCTCTGTGCAGAAATAGACTAATTTCGCTGAGCTGTTTGGCCACAGGCAGAGCGCACGTCCTATCCCTATGAGACGCTGAGAGACACTGAGGCTGAAACAGGAAACGCTGTTCTATGTAAAACGAGGTCATGTGATTTTTCCAGCCAATCGCAACCATACACATCCCAGTCATGACGTCGCACACACATCTCACCCTGCTCTATTCTGTAATCTGATTTGCTGGCCGCCAAAATTACAGGAAGCGCCGAAAAAGGCGCGATCTTAATAGATGATGCTCAGATTTTAACCTTAATTATCGCATGATCTGGAAATTTCGATCACCATAAAAACCTTGCGATTGAGCGATTACAGAATAGAGCAGGGTGAGTTGTGTGTGCGACGTCATGACTGGGATGTGTATGGTTGCGATTGGCTGGAAAATCACATGCCCCTCGATTTACAAGAACAGCGTTTCCTGTTTCAGCCTCAGTGTCTCTCAGCGTCTCATAGGGAATGGGACCTGCGCTCTGCCTCGGGCCAAACACTCAGCGAAATTAGCCCTTTTTCTGCACAGAGAAACCTCTACTATTAGCTGTGATCCTCCCATTTTAGTTAGATTAGATATTTAAACATTTTATTTAGTTAGCTAGAGAATTTTACAGCAGCATCCACCGCTGTAACGGCACGGGGGTGGGCGCGGGGGGGGGGGCCCCCGCGGGCGAACACAGACAAGCTCTATCTCTAAAGAACACTGGATAAAGTTCACCAAGACGTAGTGTAGACCTTGTAGTGGAATATCTTTATTATTAACATTTGCTATTGAAATATTTCCTGGATATAGGGCAGCCTGAACTAATATTGGATACACATAAATTTCTAGTAACTGCAGGTCTCTTTGTTTAGCTGCAAAACTCCACTTTTATTATCAGTATACATTTCAGATAGTTGTTCTTTTTTCAATTTACCCATTACACCTGTGACTGTTGATATATCCACCTTGCAGTAAATTACAATACAGCAATCTTTTAGTCAGCACAGGTGTTTGTTGCCAAAAATACCGTGTATCGTACGAAAACACACAGTTACGTGTTTTTTGACTTTGCGCACCCAAATTGTTCATTGTCGCAGCAAACTACGTAATTCTTAAAACAGCAATTCTATATTCACCACAGTGTATTGAAAGGTGCAAAAAATACCGTTTATTATATCAAAACATAAAATTTACGTGTTTTTTTGACTTTGCACACCCAGCATTGTTCATTGACGCAGCATCTACAAAATCTTAAAACACAATTCTATATTCACCACGGTGAATTGAAAGGTGCAAAAATACCGTTTTATTATACCAAAAAATAACAGTTACGTTTTTTTTTACTTTTGCGCACCAACACTTTATTGACGCAGCATCTACGTAAATCTTAAAACAGCAATTCTATATTTTACCACAGGTGAATTGAAAGGGGCAAAAAAATACCGTTTTTTATATCAAAACATAAACAGTTACGTGTTTTTTGACTTTTGCACACCCAGCTTGTTCATTGACGCAGCATCTACGTAAATCTAAAAACAGCAATTTTATATTCACCACAGGTGAATTGAAAGGTGCAAAAAATATCGTTTATTATACCAAAACATAACAGTTACGTGTTAGGTTATAAAAGTCACAGAAAAAAAGTCACAGACCATTTACTATCCCTGTCTTGTACCACAGCCTGACCCTTAAACTTGCATGAATCACAAATTAAAAAGTGCCAGAAGGCAGTATGATTTGAAACATCATGTTACTTTTAACTGGGCATTGAATATCCCTGTCCTGGAAAGCAGCATGAGCCCCAAACCTGCATGACCCCACATTTAAAAAGTGCCGCAAAAAAGTCTTTCAACCACCATTTTAGTTTAACTGACATTGACTAACCTTCCTGGGGCCACAGCAACCCCAAACCTCAGACCCCCCCATTTAAAAAATGCCGGGAAAAAAATCTTTCCCAACCCCCTTTTTTTTCACCGACATTGACATACCTGTCCTGGGGCCCCGCAGAGCCCCCCAAAACCCCCAACCCCCACATTTAAAAAAATTCCGGGAAAAAAGGAGTCTTTCAACCACCATTTTTGTTTCACTGACATTGCATCCTGTCCTGGGGGCCCCAAACATACCCCAAACCTGCATGACCCCCACATTTAAAAAGTGCCGGGGAAAAAGGGGTCTTTCAAACCCCATTTTTAAATTGAACTGGACATTTACTAACCTCCGGGGGCCCCAGCAAAAAGCCCCCAAAACCGCATGACCCCCACATTTTAAAAAATCCGGGAAAAAAGGGGTCTTTCAACCACCTTTTAGTTTTACTGACATTGACAAAACTGTCCTGGGGCCCCAGCAGAGCCCCAAACCTGCATACCCCCAATTTAAAAAAATGCCGGAAAAAAGGGGTCTTTTTAACTACCATTTAGTTGAACAGGACTTGACTATACCTGTCCCCGGGCACACATGACCCCCCAAAACCCGATGACCCCCACATTTAAAAAGGGCCCAAAAAGGAGCTTTCAAACCCCCATTTTATTTCACTGACATTGACTTACCTGTCCTGGGGCCCCAGCATGAGCCCCAAACCTGCAGACCCCCACATTTAAAAGTGCCCGGAAAAAGGGGTCTTTCAACCACCATTTTAGTTGAACTGACTTGACTATACCTGTCCTGGGGCCCCAGCATACCCAGGGCCGGGGTTACAGTGGGTGGGTGAAAGCCCGGCTGGCGTCCGTCATCTTTTAACACCAGGGTTAAAAATGCCCTGATGCGCAGCAACGAAAACTTCGGCTGAAACAGAGTGCGGAACGGAAATGGAGAAAAACCAGCCTTCCTCTTACACAGTCAAAAACCTGGGGAGCGCTTCCCCTCCGTATGAGTGTGGACCAATTGACTTCACTGGAAATACTGGGGTTAACGCTCCTGTTTCCCCAGGGGCCCTTTTTCTTGCATTTTTTTCTCATTTTACTCAAAGTGCTGGGGGAAATAGTCTCTTTACTTTGTTCCTGTCCATCTCCAAACTCCATGTCCTCTAATAAAACCCACATCTGGTGAAGTTTTCCTGTACCTTTTCCCCTTTTTACAATTCAAAGGGTTTTTTTTTAAAAGCATTTTGACAGCAATTTTTTTAGTACTTTTAAATTTTAGAAAACACATTTTTAAAATAGGGGGAATCCCACCATGTCTTTTTTTCTTTTTTTTCATTTTATTTAAAAGGGTTTCTCAATACAGGATTTATACTATGTTAAAGACTTGCAAAAACAATCTTTTTTCAATTTGTATCCATT